>VZTF01000165.1:636497-792107 GCA_013397755.1 Cnemophilus loriae
GTGGCCCACGAAAGCAGCTGTGGGAAGGCTGCAAGGTGTGGGAAGGACTTTCACAGGGGTCAGATGCTGTAACCCCGGGCGGCTGACACTGTGATACTGAAGCCACGAGAGAACTGTTTTCTTGTGGAGAATCTCCACAGCATGGTTAAGAGAGACGCCGCTCTCTAAGTGAAATGAAGAAAAGTTATTCTAGAGGTGGCAAACTGACTGAGAAACATCAGATTTTGTGTCTTTGCATTGGCAGTGGGGAAATATCTGAGAGAGAAGTTTGGGGGAGCGGGGGAAGAGAGGTTTTCTGAAAGTTTAATCTAATTTTTATTACTCGGGTTTTTTTCTTCTTTTTTTTCCTTTTAGTTCTGTTAATAAAACTTTCCTTATATTCTTTAAAGTTTGAGCCTGCTTTGCTTCTCCTAATCCTTATCTCACAGAGAGAAATGTCCTAAATAATAAGCCCAAATTTAAATTACTGTGTTTAAATCGGATTGGCGAACTCAAAACCACTACAATACCGTAATGAAATGTTTGTTAAATAGGCAATGTATACTGAATCATATCTTACCTAATTTCAAGAAAATCTTAGCAAAATTACCAAGAAAGGATGACCCAGCTCCTGAATTTCCAGTGTTAGTCCAGAAGACCTTTATGTAGTGATAAATTTGTTCAGAATGTTTTTGGTTTTATTTGTCTGTGACTGTAGACTTTTTGACACTAGAAGACTTCATATTGTTCTTATGGTTAATATTTCTTTTTATCAAAGTAACATGTTGCTCAGAGTTGTATCAACTTGGAAAGTTTCTGACTGGAATGTTTCCAAAGTTGGATGTTTTCTGAGAGGAATATAGACAGATCTGAATAAGAAACGTTTCTGCTTCCACGACACATATTTTAACATGAATCTTTCATGAAAATAATTATTTCCATCACTGAGCAAAAATAAATGTGAGCCATCACAAAAAATTACAGTGCCCTTTTCCAGTGAATGGCCTTATGATGACTGAGCAGGTAGTTAAAAATAAAACCCCTTCGAACAGTTGTCAATAAAATCACTGCTGGTACCAGGAAATAAAGTTTCGTGTAACATAACAGTTTACATTTTAAAAAGCAATATTCTCCAATTCCAGTTAAAATAAGTCTCTACATTCTGAGGAAACTTGTATTACTCACACAAATCAAGACCAGCTTCAAACTTTCAAAACTTCTTTTACATATTTTTTCATTTCCCTTCACTTTTGTTCGGCTATTGCAGCACAGGAATATGTTTGATGAGGTGATATTAATCTTGAAAACCAGGACTAGTACCTCTCAGAGATGGTGTCAGAGAAAAAGCCACTTAGCTGTGTTTTTTGAAGCTGTCCAGATGACTTAAGGAAGGAGGGGAAACAGAATATTTCTCATTGCTCAGTTAAATTACCAATTTTAATTAGTGTACTAACCTGTTTCTCTTATGAGGAGTGTCTTCTGGCCACGTAACTGAACAGCATGAACAAGACAGGCAGGAACATTTTTCTAGCAGACTTAAGAGCCTCTGACAGCCCTCCGCCACATTCAAGCAAGCACCAGCCATATCTCCTAGCCTACATCCTCCTGTGCCAGAACAGAAAAAAGTGCAAGAGTTTGATGAGATGTAGAGCATACACCAGTTAGGTTTGCAGTAAACAATCAGTAAACTGATAAACAAGGAATGTGAGTTTCTAGGTCATCCTCAGATGTCCAGAAATCTATACAAAATCTTTGCTTAGTTTCATTTTTTTTCTGAAGCTTTTGTCTTACTCTTAGTGTAACAACATCACAAATGTTAATTGTTTACCTTTGTAGACATTTACAAACTCATTTGTCATCACAATACAACCACAAACAATGATGAAGTGGAAGAGAGCAAGGAAAAAAAGTCAGTCCAAAAGCAAGTAAGACATCCAGATAAACTGAATGTCCACCACCACCATTAAGATCAACAGTGAATTTCCTTTTTTACTTACACCAGAGCCATATACTTCTTTTCAGTTCCATTACCTTCATTTAAAAGCTATGGTTTACACATCTGTCTCTGGGAGACTTCAGGCATCGAGGGATGGCTAAGCAGCCTCTTCCACACAAACATCTTCAGTCCTGTGGGCACTTCTGCACCTCAAGAAAAAAATCATGGCAATAAGAAGGTATGGAGGAGTAATAACCTTAACAGGGACAGATGAGAAGGACTGGTATTCTTCAATGCAAAAAGAAGGATGATGGGGTAAGCTTGAAGGTCTGTAAAATCACAAGGGTGAGTGAACTCAGAACTATTTATTGAATAAGCCCAAAGAGAAACAGCCAGCTCTTAATGAATTTATCATATCAGTTAAAAGCCACTAAAAGAAAATATGTTTGTACAGTAGCAAGTGAACTTCTGAAATTTGTTGCCCCAGGAGTCTCTTGGAAGCAGCAGATTAAAAAAACTCAGACAAATTTAAAAACAATAGGGCCACAAACAGATACTAAAGTGAATAAGCAAAAAAGCACCTTCAAATATCTTTAATCTAATAATTGTGGATTTATAATTTCTCCAATATCAAGAATTTACGAGTTCTTACTATTTCTATTCTGTTCTTACAATTTTTCAATACGGTTTTCAAGAGTTGGTTGGATAAAGCCAGGGCTAACCTGTTCTCACCTCACAGCTGATAGTGCTTTGAGTAGGAAATTGCATAAGCATGTCTCCTGAGGTCCTTTCCAGTCTGAAATAGCCTATGATCCTAACTTGTGATTTCAATAATTTAAGAACTCAGGAAAAATAAAATCGTTATTGCTCTAGTGCTAGTATTCTCAGCAGAAAAACTTCACTGGGGGAAAAACACAGCTGTATTGAAAGACAGAAAACTAAAATTCTGCTACAAAGTTTAGCACATATTGAAGTTTATGGGGCATATTTTGAAACTTCTTGAAGTCCATTCGTTGTCATTGTAACAGTTAAAAAGGGTAGAGGATAAGTTTTAACTTGGCGGGATTTCAGGAGCCTAGCTAGAGTGCAAATCTTAGCCTATGGAAATACTCCTTTTTCCATTTTAAGGAAAGCAGTTGAGCTTTCTTGCTTAACAATAACCTCATTAGTAAAACTCCACGGTGAGAAACTAGCTTGTGCACTGATCCAAGGGTACTGTAAATGGGAAAACCAGGCTGTCCATGAAATGAAATGCTTTCACATCTTGTATAAACAGGATTCATAAAGATCTATCACTGTTTCCCAGTGAAGGGACTTTTCTGCTTTGTCTCTTACTGGCCTCTTTTTCTCTATGTTCATCTTGATGTAAGACAGTAAAGTTAAAGTAGATAAATCTTCTATGTTTCTGCTTCTTATTCCAGATTTTTCTTGCTTGGGGGCTTCCTGAGCTCACAGTAGGAATTCACAAAATCTGAAAGTGGTTCTTGAAAAACCCATAGCTGCTTCTCCTTCTTTCCAAGCCCATTCATGCATCTTCATACATGGATTTGGCAGTTGCTATTGCCACATTCAGTTTAGAAAATGGCATCCCACACCCACCTTACAGTAAAAGACAAAAAATGACATGCATATTTATCAGCATAAATATGGTTTTACTGAATTTAGTAGTAACAGTAACTGTCAATAGTCATATCACTGCAGAGGACTCGGTAGTACAATTCAATACATGTCTTGTGAGGAATGAAGGGGAAAAGATTTGATTTTCCCATTTCCTGCCTGAGTCTTTATGAAAAGCAAGAATTCATTCTAATGCTATGCAGGAGACCACAGTTTACTCCACAGCCCTAAGAAACTTCACATTATTCAGCTACTTTCTAAAAGCTCAAATATGAGTCAGGTTCAAAGTGATACTGGATGATAGAGAGAAAACCAACAGATTCTATCACATCCAGAACATAATATCCCAAATTATCTTTGATTTTGAACACCAGCGTCTGTCCTTGCCATGTCAGTAGTTCACTCTAAGAGGTTGATGACTGAAACATTTATATCAACCATTTTATTTCCCCCAGGAGTGAGTCACAAGCTGGTGGTGAAAACTGGTGTCTTTCCATTGATTTTAATGGAGCTATTCCAGCTGACACCATCTAAAAATTTCATGCCTTATCTCAGATTCCACACTTCATATGACTTCATTCATTATGAAAGCAAAATCTTGCGGGAAGAAGCCATGCCTCTCTGCTCCACTGTCTCATTACTAACACTTACAGAAGATTAGATTTTAGAATTCGTGACAAGCTTAGTACTTCAGAAATAAAAAAAGTTAAAATAGTAGTACCAAAAACAAAAAGAAATGTGTTTTCTGAGGTCACCTATACCATAAAACATTAAAGAGGAGTGAAGAAATAACTTGAAAGAACCTGTATAGCAGCCTAAATTTTACATTTAATTTTTAGGTAATCTCCAAGTTTGTAGGATTAGTCTGAAATGGTAGAGAAATACGGATATTTTTTGGACATTTGGACAATTTCCCATGACATTTTTTTTTCTGATTGTGACTATTCATGTAGAATTTATTATTATGGAAAGCCTTTATATCTGAAGCAGATCTTAGATCAAAATCTAAGAGAGATTTAAATTCTACAGCACTGAAATATCTAATTTTTCTTGTTCGCTCAGTTTAATGATGTATATACCTCTGACTTAGTTTCCTAAATTCAGCTTAAGAAGTATAGGGAGAAAGAGGAGTCTCAAAACCCACGAAAATCACAGAGCATAGCTGGAAGCCAGCTCCATAGAGTGTTTGTAAAGCAAGTGGACTAGACGGTGGAAAAGGTACTCTGCAGCCTAGAACACGGGCTACAGTGAGGGATAAATTTCAGTCTATGTTCTAGCTACTTGAAACAAAATCAATGAACAGGTTTGGAGACTGCATTCCTCTCTAAGGCTACCCTCTAATAAAGCAAGCACCTCACTTTAAGGATGCAGTTATGTTCACATTCACTCTAAATCCTTTCTTTCCCTATAACTTCTCTTCACCACTTCCTCTTTTCCCTCTTCCCCTTCCACACACACTTAGGAACTCAGAGTACAAAGCACTGGTCCTATAAGGCTACTTCCACCAAGTTAATCAGATGTACATCTGATACACAGATGCTGTGAAACTCTTCAGCGTCCCATCCACAAGATGTTAAACACCGCTCAATGTACAAATTGTGCCTCAGCATCTGACCAGAGAATGAAGCCCTTAATATTAAAGATCAAAAGCCTTTGAAATGAAAACACACCAGAGGAGGAAGGCTCCAGTGATTAAGGGTACTGCCTATGTTTAGAAATTCTGCAATAGAAGGGAACTTTCTGACGAAACCCCCACGATGTTCCCTGAAACAAGATAATATAAAACACTACAGAGTAAAAAAGTCTGACAAAAGGGAAAACTCCTTCTTTCCCCTAAATCATAGAATGGGTTGGGTTGGAAGGGACCGTGAAGATCATCTAGTTGTAAACCCCTTACCATGAGAGTTCAGTCTAGGGCAAAGAACTAGAGACTATCACACCAACCAGCTGCATGCCACTAAAAGGTCTAAAAGTGACTGCAGTCAGAGGCTTTCCTGGCATCTGTCTTTACCAACTCCCAGTAGCTCTACTTTTTCACGGGAAAGAAATGAGAGCCCTTACCCTTGCCACCATCCCAGTACTTCTTCCCAAACCAAATCACTTATCAAAGGAGAGGATATTCTTTCTAACTGGGCCAGAAAACTTCAAAGACAGCAGTAATTGAATTCAACACTGATAGAAAGGAAGAGAATAAAAGGAGTGATCATATCTGCTTTCAATTTCTGTGTGGTACTCATATACAGGGTTTGTGCCTTCCAAACTAACTGACAATGAAGAGAGAGAAAAGGAGGAAATAAAAAACATCAATTGCTCAATGTGCAATTACAGTCAAGAAATTACCACATATCCATCTAAAATGTCATCTCCTCCAGAATATTATGTGCAGCATTGATCACGGGGTTTCAAAAAAAGTGTTAAACTGGCAGAGGTTCAGAAAAGGAAGCTCAAATCTCTGAAAAAAAAAAAAATTCCAGAGAAATTAACAAAGGGGTGGAAAAACACTCAGAAAGGTTGGAATCATTTTACTTAAAAAGGTGATACAAAAAAGGTTATTCTTTGTTTTAGTAAGCCCATCAGAATAAAAACACATGCAGCGGTAGTTTGGAAATGGTTGAGAGCTTCTCATCTCCATTTCTTGTGATAAATAGGCATGAAAGAATTCAATTAAAGTATGATAAATTAATAATAAATACTTTTTCTTCCACGCAGCAGAATAGAATTCACTGTTCCTCGAAGCTACTGAGGCCAAAATCTTAGAGATCCAAAAATAACATATATGTCTAATCAACATCCAGAATTCTTACAAGTGTCAATAAGCTTTATTTTGGAATATGTACAAAACTACAGGAGTAAGGCTAAGAGATTTCTATCCCACAGAAGTTTAAGACCTAGAGGAACAGAAAGAAAAAGAAAATTTTTCTAGATTAAACAACTGAGAACTTATCTTTTTTTCTTTTGCTACAGATACAGTAAATAATATCCTTCCTAAGGTCAGAATAAAAATACTGTGAAAGTTAGACCTCTGGTCCACTCACTCCAGCATCGCAATTCCTAAAACAATGGAGATTAAATTCATCTAGAATAGATGAGCGATGTTACATTTTTCAACAGAAATAGATCAATAGTAGCACTATCTTTCAGGCAATCCTACTACAAAAATATGCAGGTAATAAACGATATGTTCTCTCGCTGATGTGATGTTTCACTTT
Organism: Cnemophilus loriae; assembly: GCA_013397755.1. Taxonomy (NCBI): domain Eukaryota; kingdom Metazoa; phylum Chordata; class Aves; order Passeriformes; family Corvidae; genus Cnemophilus; species Cnemophilus loriae. The sequence goes on from VZTF01000165.1 coordinate 643,239, forward strand.
TTTATTAAGTAATACTTTTTGTGTTATTTCGTTCTAGCACCTTCAGGTACATTGTTTTGGGATTATTTCTTTATTCTGTATTTGAGTTCACCTATGCATCATATACTTTATCTTTACCTTGGCTCTGTTTTGATCAAAACTTTATCCGAAAAAGCAGCTTGGTGTATGATTAGCAAATTATAATTCATGGTGCATACTTTATTGTACATACTCATCCATACTTTGCAGATATTGGGCTTTTCATTGTTTTAATTGCAGCATAGTTATTGAATAAAAAACAAAGAGATGTCTTTTAGTAAATAAAGGAAACATTTATGACCTCACTTGCAAAAGTTATATCCAAATAAATATGAAAAATAGGAGAGTAAAGTATCATGAATTCCACAGTCATTGGCTGATATTACAGTATGCCTGTGATAAGGTTAACCAGACAGCTGAAAACACTATTTTGGTACTCTTCAAAACTGTGTCCTTTTATACACTGATTCATTTTAATGAAATGTAAATTTAAAGTCTTATTTTCTCATTTGCTAGCACATCATTAAAGCATTTTTCACACAGCCATTATAGCCCTTTATTTTCTTTGCTATTAAATCATTCATTCTTTATCTGGGTCCAGTGCAGGGCAACAAGGATGACTAGGGGACAGAGCATCTCTGTTATCAGGAAAGACTAAGGGACCTGGACTTCTTCAGCCTCAAGAACAGACAACTGAGATGGGACCTCGTCAATGCCCATCAGTATCTGAAGCGAGGGTGCCAAGAGGATGGACCAGGCTCTGCTCAGCGGCACCAAGCAACAGGACAAGAAGCAAGAGGCAGAAACTGATGCACAGGATGTTCCACCTAAATAGGAGGAAGAACTTCTTTACCGTGCAGGTGACTGAGCACTGGGACAGATTGCCTGGAGAGGTTGTGGAGTCTGTGTTACTGGAGAACATTCAAGAACTCTCTGGAAATAATCCCGTGCCTTGTGCTCTGGGATTACTCTGCTTGAGCAGGGAGGCTGGATCAGACCAACCCACTGTGGTCCCTTCCAGCCTTACCTATTCTGTGAATATATCTGCTTTTCAACAATTTTTTTTTCTTTAGGTTTGTCTCTTTTGCTTACACATGTCCAAATTGGTTTTGCTACTAAAAAAAAGACATAAAAAAAGGCCCACTGCACCAAATTTCCCAACATTTTTTTGTCATTATCATTATTATTATTCCTGAATTACAGTTCATTTCTTAAATGGAAGAAGAAATATCGGTTGCTGGTGAGAGTTTTATGTGTCCTGGAATGTCTTATAAAATTAAGCCATTGGTTTTCAAAAAAAAAATCAGAAGAAAATAGATTAGCAAACATTGTTATGAAGCTTTACTCTTTATAGATTCTATTTTTAATCAGCTAAAATGAAACAATCTTCCTGTGCAGCTGTTATTACGTATAATCAAAATCTTTCTTGCATTAACATTTAAGTGGGTACAGTTTTGATTTTATTTCACGCTACATTTTTGAACGTTTGATAAAGTGGCCTCACTGCCTTATTTCCTTAATGAAATATCATAAAACTTTGATTTAAATAAATAAATAAATGCAGAGCATCTAATGACCTATTTTAGTTTTCTTTTTTAAGCAGGCAAAGCAATCTCAAAGACTTGAGTGGGGATAAGAAACACAGAGCTGTTTTCTCATTTTTTCACTGTTAACTTACAAAAGAACAAAAAAAAAAAGGCAAACCAAGAACGTTCTGTAAATGCTATTGTATTGTTAATGTTAATTTTCACAATTTAATATTTTAAAGGAATTAATTTTGAAAATTTTATGCATGAGCTATGCTAGTCTCTAAAAAATTAAACGTGGAAAATTGCGTCCAGATATATTTTTTTACCAATATTTTTAATTGTTTTTACAGATACATAATAAATCTGCATTGTATTCACTGAATTTATGCAGAATCCCACCCTGCATTGTCTCTGGATAAGCACGTGAGTTTCAAATAATTTGGTCACACTCACACGACGAGAAGTACAAAGTAATGCATGAGAGCATCTATTGTCTCACAATAGCTGTAAATGAGCCTAGATTATACTACTGAAAAAATCTTCGTCTCACTCTAATCGGTTTAAAAATTTTCAGTGTAGTGATGGGACCACAGTCTTCAACAGTGTAACATATAAGTTACACAGAGTGGCATAATATGAAGTTTGCATAAATCGGGCTTGTTCAATTTTGTTCATATTACATTGAAAATTATTTCAAAGGTATCTTTCTAAAGATTCCTATCTCTACATGTTAAATGGTATTTCTGTCTTTGAGTGGCAGTCTTCATTGGCAGACCTTCCTGAGACCTTATTTTTCCCCCGTGTTGCTACTCAAATGAACCGTTCAAATTATAACCTGAACCTAAACATCTCAGGTTTCTGCAACTGTAAAAGAAATATGCTCAGTACAAGAATGACTCCCTTGGAAATTAATCACACCTACTTATGTTCTACTTCCCTTCTAAAACTCCCATTTTCCTACAAATTATAACGCAGCAATTTAGGTACACAAAAATAAACAGGCATCGGGATGCTCCCACACTAGCAGGATTTAAGGTCGGAATACTCAGCATTGTGAGGTTATAGGCTAAACCACCTTTTACTATGCACTTGGGTCAGATTATGAACATCCCAACTAATTAGTTATTACATCCCAGGTGTAAGAGAAGACAAGATTTTCTTTGCTGTGGGACTACGCCAGAGTTCCTGCATCGTTCAGCACCGAAGCACCCCCACACCACACTTGGAGAGAACAAGATCCCTCTGAGCAAATTTGGCAAGGGCTTCTCAACCTCTGCAGAGAGTAAGAAGCATTTCTGTGACCCCAGGAGGCTCAAAGGGCTTTCAAATTTCACAAATCTTCTGATCATTCCTGCTACAGATACAGGAAAGAACTATAGATAACACAGAGAAATTGATACTGTGGGAGAGAAAAACCAGACTTTTAAACCTGCCAAAAGTCCAAGGTTTGATATGATTGCCCTCTGCAGACACATCAAGAGGCACTGTATCAAAAACAGAAAAATGTCATTTCATATCAAGGATAATGCGACACAAGAACAAATGACCACAAATTGGGCATGAAGAACTGAAATCCTTCCAGAAATTCAAAGTGCCTTGTTACCGAAATACTGGGAACCCCAAATATCAAATTGCTTTTAATGTGGACTTTAATAAAATGACTAATGTCATTGCATGACACAATTTCAAGAAAGGAATGGAAGGGAATGGAATGGAATGGAATGGAAGGGAGGAAAGGAGAAAGAGAGAGAAAGAGAAGAGAAAGAGAGAAAGAGAAAGAGAAAGAGAAAGAGAAAGAGAAAGAGAAAGAGAAAGAGAAAGAGAAAGAGAAAGAGAAAGAAAGAGGGAAAGAAAGAAGTCATGCTTAGCTAACCAGGATATCAGAATACAAATAGGAACATCTGATATTTCATTGTTTGCCTCACAAACTGCAATGATTAAAGTCGCTGATTCAGGCAAATTTACAGCCAAGTTGATCCAGCTTGCTTAAGACACCACTGCTGCAATTCATCTGTCAGTGTCCCTATTCTGATGTGTATCATCTTCATCTTTTCAAGGAATATGCAGCACAAGAAGGATTCACATTTCCATTCTGCTATCATTAACTGCCAAGTAATATAAAAAGCTACCCCGCCCTTACCCTATATTGCAAAAAAAGCCTATGAAGGCAAAAAAGTAGCGGTAGGTCAGTATGTTCTTATGAGAAGGAAATAATAGATGTTACTATCTTTGATGGTAATGCAGCATAGAAAGATTTGGAGTCTTAAGGAATTAAATTTAAAACTACAAGAGGTTTTTATAGTAAGGGTTTTTTGTAAGTGTGTCACTGCAAGCCTTGTTTTTTAATGTGATCTTTGAAACCATTTTTTTAAATTAATACAGGGTAAGATGTTTTATAAATAGGTAATATAGATAATGCAAGTTTTACATAATTACTATAGGCTAATAGTGTAAATGGCAAACCTTGCTCTCTAGCGTGTATTTTTTTATATGAAAGCTCAGTATCTTTATGAAAGCACAAAGATGCACTTTTGGATGCGCTAGAAATAAGGTATATAAGTTTTGCAGAAGTGCAGCAGTCCTTCAGACGGTATTCTAAAATAAACATCTATTTTCTAGGGAATTAGGTTTTTTTTTTCCATAGAGCATGCTGTACACAGATTTGGGGGTCAATCATTGTCAATCTTCATCAAAGAAATTGGAGACAGTTTGATGATCAAAATTAATTAAATGAGAAAGAAATTTTTGCAATACATGTAAAATCGAGGTCAGAAAGGAAAGGTTTGAAATTGTCTGTAAAATGAAAGTATAGACATGTATCAGGTATTACTAGAGACAGTCATGTTATTGACTGTGTTAATAACATCCAGAGGACCATTCCCAAAATAGGTAAATAAATGGCACTGGAGACAGAGCATTCCACTGTGCTCCTTGGCTCAGTACTCACTATCTTATTGGTCTTTTGCCATGAGACAACCCTTGCTTTCGGCACCTCTAAAACTGCCATTTTTAATCACTGCATATAGTCATAACGACCCAAAGATGTAAAAGCAAGCAAATTTATTATTAAAAAGCAAAATCCTACAAAGGGAAAATAATGGAAACACCTTTGTTCAATAGCTGATGCCTATAAAGACACCTAACCCCAAGGAATAACTACATGGACATAAGTTATGTAAACTTAGGACAGGCATATAGAAGCAGAGTTTTGTAAAATTTTATAGCTATACAGAAAAGTCTTCTGAAAATTGATTTTCAAATCTCTAGACCAAATCTAGAAACAGGTATGTTGGTGACATATATTAAAATCTCTGAAAAATTAGACGTTATAATTGTTACTCGAATTGTAAAATCTTCATTCAAATTTATAATCTAATTTTGAAACTGGCATTCATTTTTATGGATACAAGTAGTGATTATTTAAAACTTTTACTGACAAGTTAGAACATTAAAAGCACTTGGCGTCACTTTTTTTTTTATTCCCTAGGTTGTACAGTATAAAAAGAAAAATTCTGCTTTTCCAGCAAATTTTAAATTCATGACAGCACCCCTTTAATGAACATTTCTAAAGGTGACATACATTTCCCAGAAAATTAAATATGCCATTTGAAACTATTCATTTGGTAGAATTACTGTTTTTACTGTTGAGATGTCTTCTACCCTATCACCAAATCTGATCTTTATGTTTTCCTTTGCTTGATTTGGGAGAATATGGGTTGCATTCATAATGTCTGATATAAGACACTTGTCCTCAAAAATTGTTCCTTTAAGGTACATAAAAAAGTGTAATTTTGGGGGTTTTGAACTCAGTAGTGATATTGTCATTGATCTGAATAAGGAATGGATAGAGGAGTGTCATATACACTCTTTTAAGAGAAAAAAAAATACACAAAATCCACAAAGTATTGACAATTTCTGTATTGGTGGAGGAATACGTACTTCACATGCAAAGAAGCAAAACCAAATTAGCTTCAGATTCTCAACAGGACCAATGAGTGATCAGTTACTGATCAACCAGTAGTAATTATCTCCAACCTATTTTTATGAAGTGGATAATGGAACTGGGTCTCAGTATCCTATTTTGGATTCCTGGCTTAAAGATTTTTAAAAAGTGTAACTTGTTAAGTGAGGCAGGTTTTTGTGCTGAGGGAGCTAAGTATTATTATGACTTAACTACCAGTACTTACATAATAATTTTCAGTGTTCAAAGCCATGTTGGCAACGGTTTTAAATCACTTGTAATAGCTGGAGGTACCGCATTAGAAGAAAAATTGTGGAGAGATGGCACAAGGAAAAAAATTTAGATGGTAAAAACAATAAACTCTACATAAATTCCAAATCAAGTACTCAATTCAAAGAACATATTCAAATCATAGAAGCCTATAAAAAAGACCAAAGAAAAAGCACCTGGACATTACATAGCAAAAACTTTTTTCTGCCAGCAAAATTCATGTATTTCTCTTGGTGTTAAATTTTATGTGTGGGGAGAAAAATAATGAGATTTATCTAAAAATACATTTTTTCAAGCTTGAGAAATAAGTCAAGCATCCCAGACGATAACTGGGACAGAAGGAAAAAAAAATAGACAAATCATTTTTTCATTGCTTAAAAATTCTCTTTCTTAATGAGTCCATAGGTGTATTTTGGAAGAAAACAAGCTTTCAGAACCGCTGGTATAAATAATAAGGTCAAAGTGATACCTGCCATCAGTAGCCCAGAATGCATGTCTGACTTTTTCTTCCCTCTTCTATCTCTATCATAAAGCATTTACCAAAGGAGTAAATGCCCCAGCTTTTCAGAGATCTCATGTTCGTATTAACAGCCAGTGTAACATCAGGAAGAAAAGTACAGCTCTAAGAGCAGTATTCCTGCATCGAGAGGCAAGAGATAGGAAGGAGAGATATGAAGGAAGGATGTTTCCTGTGATGGAAGGAACATGCTCCTCCATTGTGGTACAATCTGACTTCATGAAGGTTACAGCTCTTTCAGCTGAGGATTAAGCTACAACAGAATTTCTCTCTTTAGTCAACCTTCTTCTCTCCTTTTCATCTCCCACCTCCATCCACAGAAAAAGTTCTGATCTAGTAACTGATAGAACTGTGAATGAAGAGAGAATAGATCTGAAGAGTAATGTTTTGATTCATTCCCTCCTACCAAAGGTTTGACTAATCTCATATCATTTGACTTGTTTTAGCTAGAAATCCCCACTTTACCTAACATTTAGTGATGTATATATTCATATAGGCATATCACTTCACAACGATCACAAAGTTCTTTACAAACTGAATGTATACCATGAAAGAATCTTTTCAGGCCCAGGAATTGTAGCTAGCTCTAAGGTGAATTTCAGGGGCTACTGTGATTCTACACAATATTTTATGATAGAAATTGAAGGTTGCATCTATTTTGAACTGCAGGTGAAGTTAGGTAAGGAGAAAATAATTATCCAAACTGGAATTGGAACAGAGTGCTAACAACTCCATTCTTGCAGAACAATACTGACATGCTTTTGGTTTTGTCACTCATGTGAAAAATGTAATCACCTTTATAATATGGAGTCCCTTACTCACTGCTGAGCCATAAATTCAAAATTGACTTGAATCAGTACAGGGTTTTGTTAAAAAACTCTCAACAATTACCTCTTGATTTTCTTTCTGGTTTTCTATCCTGGTTTTACCAGAGGGAAACATACATCTTTGATTACTTTCTTTCTTTCTTTTTTCCCCCAGAAATCAGCCTGTTTGATTACAAAACTGGAAAAATATAGTCCCAAAAGGTTTTTTGCCAATAGAAAAACCATTTTAGATGCATCTCAGCAGTTGATCCCTCTTCTCTGCAGCAGCACTAATATTGCTTTTTTTCTGTTTTTAGAAAAATCCCAGGAACACACTCTCTCTGTACATGCTGTGCACAAGCAAAGACATGACTTATGTGCCTGTACTGACTTTTAGGGCTGTCATAAGGTTGCTGTGAACTGTGGACCCGTGATCTGACAGCAACTGCCCAAAATACAGGATCAGGTGAAGATCTGGAGTTTAGGACTTTCACATGCCCAGTCAAATTAGTCCAATGATCAACATGTAGATATGTCCAGTTTGGCAAGGTAGAGAACTGGAGGGTTGGCCTGCTGACAGCTCAGTGGTAAAGATTGTTCTGCCCAGAACTGCAAACTCTCTGTACCCCTTACGAATTTCCACATTTTTTTATGTGCAAGGAATAAGTTGTTATTTTCTACAAACACTGTCATTTAAAAGACCGTAACTTTCCATGAAATCAATATAGTTTTTTTTTGTTTTCGTTTTGTTTTGCTTTTACCTGAACTCAAGAATCATTCCTTTCATCTGGAAGCAGAGCCTTTGAAACAGATGAATACCCTATAAGAATTTTACTTGTATATTTCACAGTGACCCATGTGTTAAAATCACATGAGTCACTGAGAAAGTCATAAACATAGTTAAGCTCAAAATTAACAAAATCTTTAAACATTACCAGGAATTATATTGGAAAAAATAGCTTCTTATTTTGGTGGTAATCCAGAAAAGACCCAAGCATGCTTTTGCAGTTCCCTTTTATCAGTTATTCTGTCTGAATGAGGTACATCCATTGCAATTATCCTACAGATCATAAGAAATACTGAAGCTACAGCCTGAATACAGACAACATACATTATTTAGAGGCAAGGCTTTCAAGATGTGAGTACAAATAACCGGAACTTCTATATCATGTTTCAACTTGAGGGGAAACAATGGAGGGCAATACTTACCTCCTCGTCTGTTCATAGGAGGTGAAGACAAGGATATCTGTGTCCCTGAGCTATTTTCTGAAGACTTGAGAACAGCTGCAAAAGAGATCAGAAATAGAAGGAGTTTGTCAGCTTTCTTATTAACCAAAATCAGAAGATACATGTTTCCAAGGACGTAACACACATTGGAATGAAACATGCTGAGGTGCATCAGCAAAAGCTCATACTCATTTCTATCAGTCCCATTTTCTGATTTGAATATCTCGCCATGAAGAAGCTATTGTAATTCACTCCTTCTCTTTACTTAGTGGGACTAGGACCAGCAGATGCCCTTTTTTCTCTGTTGTGCCCGGTCAAGACAGCACTTTGAAGCTGGTGCAAGGAATGCTCCCAAAGGAGCTGTCTGTTCAGGAATTTACCACTTAAAGCAAGATTTTTACATATTTTCCAATCATCACATTAAACTAGCCTATTAACTTAAACAGTTAATGTTACAAGTACTTTTCTTACCACTTTCCCACTGCCTTGGCACTCTCCTAAAAGAACAGGGAAAAACTTAGCAAAAAGTTATACACAAAATCTAATCAGCCCACCACTGAGTTCAAACAATTGTAAGATGGAGCATAGGACTCAGTCAGGGTCTTGACCCACTTTGCTTAATTGTTCCCACTGAAATCAGAAGTAAAATTCCCACTCACATCTCAGGGAGTGGAATTAGTCTGACACTAAGCAGTTTTAGCAGATTAACTACAACTGCACCTTTCCTCCTGCATTCCACATTTTTTCTATTCTAACTGCTCTCCTGGTCTTTCTTTCCTTTAGGGTCACTTGTGCTCTCTGACCTGCATCTGTTTAATATTATTTCACCTGCACCATCCCTAACCTCACCTCAGTTTTTAATCCATGTTTAAATTGATATTTTTACGTTAAACATCAATACGTGGCTATGCGGTTAAGGAGATTTTTTTCAAAGTTATCTTTAGTGTCTTTCTTGTTCTCTTATCTCCTCAACCAAAAAGGAAATTAGAGTAATTAACAAGCAACACCCATATGAAATTTCTTTGTCACTGACAGGCGAATTCTGCAAATTAATGATGGATGATCTGATATAAAATGGATAAAAATTAAGATTATCAGATCTGTTCCCTAGGATTAACTCACTAATGAATACATATTCTGTAATAGAAAGAGCTCAAAGACAGTTTAAAAGATTCTTCTGCTAAATAGAATATGGTAAATAATTCTAACTAATTTAAAACCCAGGATATTAGCCCTCTAGTGCAGATTTCTGAACTATGCAATATATTTATCTTACCTAGACAGCGCTAATACTGAAAACTCTCTTTCACCTCATATGTTCTGTCTTTTCAGTTTAGAATGGTGATACTTCCAATAGAAAAAGGTCTTCATTTTTTCCCTGAACTTTTGATTCTGGCTGTCCAGATACAAACTTCAACACAGCACACCTTAATTAATTTCCATGTTTCAGTATTAGGTTCACATTTTCCAAAAAGCAAAAAAATCTAACCTTTGGGCTTGAATTCATAAATGCAAATTACTTTCCTTGCATTTAGCCTAACATTTTAGAAAATTTTAGGCTGAATTCAAGGAATGTAATTTTTCTTTGCAATTACAATGCAAGTCTCATATATGCAGTATACTAATCTTCATTTCATTACACAACTGCAGTTATACAAAGTCCTTTAAACCCAGAAAAACAATCATTTGGATGTGATTTCATGCAACAGAACAATTGCATCTACAAAACATTTTCTATTTATTATAAGTGCACTCTAAATGGATTAATTTTGGAGGTACAACTTGAAGAGCTTCTGTTAAGACATTATTTTCTAACAAAAAAATCTGTAGCATGTAACCTTCTTTTTGGCTAGCACATAGCAACTGAAATGATGTTTTATGTAGAATGCTTGTTATATTCTATCACCTCTTGTCCACAGCAAGTAAAGTTGAAGTACAGAGTGAGATTGCCCTTGCCTTCCGATCCAGCAAATAAAGAAATGTAGCACTTCAATTGATAGGAGTAGTCCTTGTCTGAACTAATTCTAGCAATTTTCTGTGGATCTACTGGCAGTCAAAACTAAAGCCCTCCATAAATAAGTTATTTCCAGAACAAGGATAAGATTGGGGAAGAATTGGAAAAAAAGTTCTCTGGAATATAGTTATGCAGGACACTGCAAGATGTGTTAGAGAGAAATTTACGACTACAAAATGAAAATTGAGATGCTTATTCCAAGTCAAACTTAGACTGAATTCAGATCAGAGATATTTTGCTAACATTCTTTATCACACTCGAGGCCAGACCTGAGTGATGAGCACTTAAATGGCAAAAATCCAAGCACAGAACATATAACAGATATGTCTCAAAATCTGTATCAGAGGTTTTAAGACAGATTTTTATCAGAAAGCTTCAAATTAACTACAGATAACTTTCTGTCAATTCTTAAACTCTAGAGGAAAGAAATAGGGATTTGTAAATATGAAATTAATTCTAAAGCACTGCAGCAAGAAAAGAGCTGGATTTTTTTTTTCAGATTGTTACCAGTACTGTATTTGTTGTCCTTATTGACATGCTGAAAAAAACATTTATAAATGTCAGAGAGCTTTAAAAAATCATGAGGTTTTGAGGATGGCATTAAGTCCTCTGACAGTCTGTGTGTTTGCTTTTTGAGTTTTCCTTTTTAAATTTTTTTTTTTTTTTTACATCTGGATGAAATTTGAAAGACCTAATTATAGATCATGAGGCTAACATAGGGCAAGAAAGAAACCAAGAGAACTGAAGCTGACAGAATTCTTGGATTAGTAAGCTCAAAGAAGATTTAAGGCAGAGTATGGTGATATACTACCACACAGACAAAAGGATATCTGATTTCAGAGTCTTCTGACTAGCTCTAGGATGATAGAAGTGGTGAACCTTCTTTGCTGGCCTTCTCCAGAGGCTGCAAACTGAAAAAGGCGAGATTGAAAAGCTATATTGTTATCTATATGGCCTGGAGATATTTTATTTGTGGGGATTATAATTGTGGAGAATGTTCAGGATCTGTGCTGAGTATCACTAAGCAAAACACAGAAAATCAGAAGGGTAGAACTGTTGAGAAAAGCAATCTCTAAAAAATTGATGATGAATGTCAGAGCCCAATGTGAACACCTTTTGCTGTTGCCACTGCAAGACACAATCCTACTGGTAGTTATCTCCAACAAACACTTAATAAGAAAATGTACATGGAGAATGGGACTGTGTTCATCTGCAGTTTTGCTGGGAAGTGGCCTGTGGTCTCTGGAGGCCATGTAAATCACCACTGGTCAGTCATCAAATACCAAATAGTCACTGAGGACAACTTCAAAAGAACAATCGTGCCAGTTCCTGCTCTTTAACCAAGTCTCTATTTGGTAGTGTAAGTATAAGCTAATTTGGGGCATAGTTCTAGCAGTGGAGTTCTGCAAATCTCCACTTCATGGCCATGCAAAAAAATTTCAAAGACTAAACAAGGAAAATCATTTACTTATAACAAATATATTATTTACATCAACTAGGTTCTGTCAGAATCTATCACATGTTCCACAGTATGACAAAGATCTGCTGAGCATTAGCCGACTGATATATGTAACATAAACTAACATTGAAAAGCTCAGACAAGATCCTCAAAGAAAGATAATCTTCCATACCATCTACCTACCAGTTATTTGAGGCTTAAGTGCTCCAAAGGTCATACACGTTCTCCTTTAATGAGGAATAAGTTACCTTATGTACATATCTGTTCTTATTCAGTTAACGAAACTTGTCTTCAATTAATTAACTCGTTGACACATAATATCTTGAAGACCTTACAAGCTGTTTGTTAGATTGTGACGTGCATACATAAAGAAACACACTGCTGGCAAGAGTGAAATAAAAACTTCAGGGCCAGAGAGCTAGGTAGACACTTGATAATTTCTAGTTCCAGCCTTAAGAAAAGATGGTTTTGGATATCAGCCACAAGTGCTTTTGAATTTATCAACATGAATCATAAAATATAATTCTGTGTGAACACATAGATGCAAGTAACCAAGGTGACCATGACCCACAGCTGAAGTGATAAGAATAGATTTATTCCATCACCTTGCTGGCTGGAGGATTTCATGAGCAAGCTGGGGCACACTCACTGCTAACCTCATTCTATCTTAGCAGGGGCAAAAATCATGTGACCTGTTCCCAGCCTCAACATATCAAAGGGTCTGGCACATGCACAATTTACCACCCTGATTTTCTGTGTGCTTTTTATGACCTCTGCTTTGATCTCTCTCCCAAGACAGGAAGCTCAATCATGTCTTGGAGAGGGCCTCCAAGTCTCTGTAAACACCTATGTTATCTCTACACAGAAATTCTACTTCTCAAAACAGATCATAAGCAGCACTAGGCATAATATATGGTTTCCCGCTCTGTTATTTGCCAGGACTTGGCATTCCCAGCTACAAGGTCACTTGAGTAAATCTACTATCCACCTTGCCATTCTTCCACCTTTAATTCCTTCCTCCCAACAAACGCTATTACATTTACAGTAGAAATGAGAAGAATTAAAAAATTGAACAGGGCTGCAAACAGTGCTGCAGAAGACGTAGAAAGCAGCATTTTATATTCTCCACAACTTCTATAATTTAGGAAGGTGAAGTATCAAAGGAGGAATTTACAGCCAAGGCAGCTGCAGTGGAACAGGCGGGCAAGGTGCAGCAGCACATTTAAAAGCTGTCTGCATAAAAAAAGTAGAGGGAAAGAAGGGAAAAATATTCTTTGAAAATAAACTACAAAGAAACAACTGTACTTCAGGGTCATTCAGGTGATGAGTGAATGGTTTGTCCATAAAATAAATACACTCCCCAAGAGCCAAGGTGGCAAGAACACTGCAGATCTAATTGAAGGGTTTGGAAAGGATATGACACCTCCAGAAATTGATGTTTCCACCCTGCTGTCAGGAATCATTCAGTAGCAACTAGAATTGTATTCTGCCATCTCCATTTCCAAGACACTTACAATGTCTCCATCCCAGATACCAGGAAGGCAGACAACTGATTTAAGTCAACTCAATTAGCTACTCACTAGTTAAGATCTACTTTGAGTTTCAGTGGAAATACAAACAGGGCATAAGAGCTGTGAAAATCCTCTTAAGCTGGCTTCTCAGTGGGGACCCCATAGCAGAAATGAAAGCTGAATGTGTGAATACGCTATTTTAGTGGGGCTTAGATCAGTCTAGTGGAGGTTACTGATGTGTACAGTCTCAAGCTACCAAACTGTCCTTATTGGGAACAATAGGTCATCTGCCTCAGGAACACATTAGGAGATGGGAATTGCTGTCCTAATATGATTTGGTGGTTTCCACCGAGTTTGGAGTGGTAGAAACATTTACAGTGTGCAGCAGTCTGTTATACAGCTCCTTTGGTAATTCAGCAGGGGCCGAGTGCAATTGTTTCATACAAAGGCAAGATGATGGGCCATTAATCAGTAAATCGGTGCTGTCAAGGTAGAGGAGTGACTATTTTTAAGGTATTGAGGACAGCAAAATACCTCACGTTAGCCATGCTTTCTCTTCAATTGAACTTTAGGACCAAAAGTATATGCTTTTGAAAGTCTGAATGGACAAGAAATGCAGGATGAGTCTACAAAGGTGTTTTTCTTATGCTGATAAATTATGTCATAGGCAGATTCCTAGGAATATTTACAGAAACCCAATTCCTGCAGAAGTAATAGAAATTAATTTCAGTCATTATTGGATGCAAGGGTACTCATTACACCAAACCACAGAATTACACATTAACTTCATAGTATCTGGCACCTAATCAAAACTGCCAAAATAACCATTTAGACTAATCATTGTTTAGCATGACTATCACATACAAAACAAAACTAAACAAAAGAGTATAAATCCAGCAAAGGGTCAGGAGCTTCAAGTTTCAGCAAGACCCAGCAGAGAGTGAGGATTCTCATTACAGTTATTTATACATTAAAATAATCCAAGACATACCATCTTAATCCCCAGACCTAAACTGTTATCTTAAACTGGAGAGTTCAATGCTTAGCAACCTCTCCCATTTGTCTCATAAACCAGCCACTTGTTTAATTATGTTCCAGTGTTTTCTGTGCTGTCTGAAAGTCACATAAAAGGTGAGCACGGCTCACAGTCACTGGTGGTGCTCAACAGCATGACAGCACTGTTGGTTTACACCTCATTCCTTCAGAACTAAGCTGACCAATGAGAAGGAACATCACAGCTGGAAGTTGCTCTTTGCCACTGTGCTGCTGGCTGTCTGAGATCTAAAATTGCTACAAATCTTTCTTAGATCTTATGAAAATATTTCCACAGACAGCTGGGCAGCATTGCCTGATCTGCATTTTGGTTTTGAATTAATCACTGCACTGAATTCAACCAATTCATGTTTTTCAGAGCTGATAAAAATGCACCCAGTTTTATTACTGACACTATTTTTATATAGGAAATCCCTAGACACAAAATAAGGGTAAAACAGAAAGGAACAAACTACAGGTTTACCTTTGTGAGACACAGGATTCCAGGAGCACAGGAGAGGTGACCTTTCGATCTTCTGTTGCAAATGTACTTTCCTGTTGTGTACAAGGCAGAGTGCTAGGTGACACAGATGGCACAAAAACCAGCATTGCACATCAGCTGCTTTTGTTCTGTCTTGCTGTTAATGAATGTATACAACACCTAGTTTGGCTATGTTCTTGACAAAAATCTATGTTGCCACAGCAGTAACAGCTTGCAAAACTGCATTCTTAGACATGTCACATATACTCTTACCATCCTCAGCTTAAATTTAAAGTTAGTTACATTGTGCCTTACCTGATTTATTAATTCTTTCCTTACTATTACTATTGTACTCATAAACATCCAGAGTTTAAATTCTAAAATACATTTTACCTCCTTGTGCTCCCTGGATATACACCTCGTAAATTAAAAAGTAATATAGCAGCTATTCATTCCATTCTGAAGAAACTAAAGTTACAGCATCATGATTGCAATTAATCCATTTCCAAAATTACTTTTTTGTGATGTACATGGATAAAAACAAATAATAGCAAAACAAATAGGTGAAACCCATAGTGAATGGAGATTGACCAACATTTGATTCGGATAATTAAAAATACTGAAGAGTTATTTCTCAAACTATGGGGAAAAAGGCATGATGTTAGAAGCCAAAGTGTCTTCATATTTGCAAGAGAACATATAAAAAAAAATCTATTCCTGCTTTTTGCGTAATTTGGTTTTCAACAGGGATAGTCCCAAACATGGAGGCAAACTCCACTTAAAGGGCTGCAATCAGCATGAGATTCAATTGCCTCTAGAAGTGATAGGAATTTCACTGGATGCACAGACTCTATCAAGTCAGTCTTCCTCAGTATAATGGCATCTGCTGACAGACATTTTTAAACTACATTCTGTCATAACTGCTGGTGAATTATGGTCTGGGGTACAATGATATGTGATATTTTGTGCTCAGTATTTTCTATATGTCACTGCACTGTCATTGGTTTATTACAGTGACTGATTTGATTTAACAAAGTGTGATGATTTACAGATTATTTTTTTAAATTCCTAGACTATATTTCAGTGGTTAGTGACACATTCTGTTGTCATTACCTTCAGCTAATTAGCACTTCTGGATTTATTTTTTAACACAACTGACTGAAGATGAAGCACAACAGCAGCAGAAAATTGCTGCATCCCTGGACGTGCTCAAGGCCAAGTTCAATGGGTCTTTAAGCAACCTGGTCTAATGGAAGGTGTCTCTGCCCATGGTAGGGGGGGGTTGGAACTCAATGATCTTTAAGGTCCTTTCCAACACAAATCATTCTATGATTCTGTGACAGATGTGACACAAATAAGACTGCAGTTCAAATGCTTTGGACTGAATTTAAACCTGCTATTTTAGCTACTGGAATTCTACTGGGGAAGCAAAGATCCAGTGAATATATCACATCTGAATATGGCTTCTTAACATTAAACTATGCCATTGTTCTTGACTTTTTTTACAGACCTCCAATCCCTAAATAAAATTCACCTCAGCGCAGTAGGTCAACAAAAAGTCTATGAATTGAGTTCCACTCAAAATATCACTATAACCTAGATGGTCTTCTAATAATCCTCTATAGAAATGAAAACTCTTTACCCCCACCACCCTCTGCCAATCTCTCTCTCTCTCTATATTCAGACATGTACTTTTCTGAAAAATAAATATAGAATTTTTCATGTTAATTCATATAGCAGAATACTCCAAGACCAAGGGCATCCAACAACAATGATCAAACGAAATGCTTTAAATAGGCATGTTTGGTATTTGACAGGGGAATAAAAGGAAAGTGTTAGCAATATCTTGAAAAGCATTCCTGTCAGTAGCGATAAGAAATCTGTCATCATGACTAGTAAATACTTCATAGCTGAAAATGGTTTATATCTCCCTCCCATTTCCACTTTTATCTGTATCATCAAATGAACTGCTGATACTGAAGGAAACATGATCAAAGCCTAAGCTTGGAGTTTGCATCTTATCTGCATACTGTGTCATTTTCTCTAACGGTTGTTGCAACTGCATTGTGTTATGCGTTATCTTTTCTTTCAGGAATGTTATGAATAGGTTGTTACCTTATGTTTTCATGTTTTCATTATACTTCTTTTCTTCTGTTTACTCTTAAATTGGCAAGAAAAATAAGTATAATAGAAACTCAACTTACTCTGATCAAATACCTTCTCTTTCCCATCCTTGCTTGCTCAGTCTTGCTCAATCAAGGTACAGCATCACAGTCAGTTTTATCACCTCTAGCTATTTTCCTCCAAAGCTGCAGGATGGCCACAGGCAACATGCTTAAATCCACAGGCAGTAGCAGATCAGTAGAAAACACTTCATATACCAGTTTTATTATTTTTTTTTAAATAAATGTTCCACTGGTATAACATTTGTCTATTTGGATAACAAATAACAGATATACTTTATTACAGTAAAATATTGTCAGCTATGTTTATATGTAACATTTATGACATTTTACAGATATAGGAAACCTTGAACTTTATTTCATAAGTTACTTGCAATATTTAAAAGGAGACAAGCAAATAACATATTTTTGCTCATAGCAAGTTTATTTTTATCACTCTAACATACTCTCTGGTTGTGATGGCATGTGATGACATCTTTTACCAAAAACACCAGTTGTTTTTTTATTCTTATTAGAATTATAAATGAGAAGAAGGAAAAAAACACAAAATGAAAGAAAACAAAAATAAAGGATAACTGGGAAACAAATTCTTTTGTGATTCCTTTTTTATTACATGAAATGCCAGGAAAGGAATTAAAGGCAATACTACAACTTAACAAATACAAGAATGACTAAGAGCCTTATTGTTTTAAAGCTACAGATAAATTAACTCAGAATCAGTAGCCAAATTAGAGAAACCTCAGAATATTGCATATATTTCTGGTCCCTTTTCACCAATTTTTTTTTAGAAATGTTAATTTAAATTGGAATGGATTCCATAGCAGGATTAATACAATGATTAGATGACAGGAATTTTTTTTTTCTTTAGTTGAAAAATAGATTAAAAGAAACTGGATTGTTTAGTTTGCAGAAGTTAAACTGAAAAGGGAAGCTGATAAAGTCTGCAAATATTGAAGGGACAGGAGCAAACATTAAGATGAGAGAATATCACCGTGTGGGTATTGATGGAGAAGCTGCTGCTTGTTCCAAGGGGAACCTTTAGCTAAGGAACCCCTGGCAGTGCTTCTTTCCACCTCACAAGCCAGCTCTCTCACTTGTGCGATGGAAACACGCGGCCACGCTCACACTGAGCCAGCCAGCTCAGGAGTCACTAGAGGCAAAGAGTCAGAGGCGGCCCTTGCTGGAGCACCGAATTTTATTTACCCATCTGTTTCGATGCAGTCCAAAGATGAGAAGGACACACCTCCGTTCAGGATAGACTTGTAAAGGGGTACAGGAGGGAGATGGGGTAATACAACAACAACCAATGGGGATAAGGAGGGGATGGAGTGGGGGCTGGATTACATCCTCTTAAGGGATACAAGGGGCGTCTGTCTGCTGGCCAGTCAGACAGACCGAATCTCCATAGGGTCACAAGATCGATGGGGGAGGCCTTTCTCACTGAGATAAGGGGGAGTCTTACACTTTGGAGCCTGCCCACCAGCGGGCTCCCTCTGTACCTGGGCTCTTTGGCCCCCCGGCCACCACAGCTGCTGGTTCAGCCGATACAACAAGAGAAGAATTATTTCAGTTATGAGATATAATTGTCTATGGTCATGCTAAAATAAATTCTGCTTGTAATAACTTAGTAGAAAAGAAGTGTGCTTTTCCAGGCCTTCACAGACAGAACTTCTAAGATAGAAATTAAAATGCGGAGGGAGCACTTATTATGAGAAAACCTGACAAGGGATCATGGAGCAAAACAGAAAGCTTGGGTTTAAAAGCCTTTCCTAGCCATCTTTTTGACCTCGAAGGTAAGGTTTGCAGGAACAGAAATGTTGTTTGAATGTCTGATCTCTCCTGCTTTAATCTTGAGGAAAATTACAGTTGATGCTTTTGCCTTTCTGTAGATCTCAGGTATATCAAAGTGCATTGAAAAGCATTTTATTAACTGTTATGAGGGGAAGGTAAATGTAAAATAACATAAACATATGTGAAAACATAAGAGTGGGGAAGGAACAGAGCCTCAAGTACCTCAAGAAGCCCACTCTATCTTTGTTCTTTATATCACCTTTTTTTTCTCCTTTTCTAGCTGTATATCCACAATTTGTAATCTTAATCATCAACCCTTCCTCCCTCCCATACATGTGTGCTCTCAAAGATTTGGTTTGCTGATAGGGGGTCAGAGCCACAGAAGGAACCAACACGAACACATCAGTTTCTATCTCACACTCAGTGCTAGAAATCCATAACAATTTGCTAGTCTGACAAGGAGAAAAAAAGCCCTTCTTTCCTCCTAATCTGTGAGCAACTGACAACCCTCCTGCTGTGTGGTGGTGTGTGCAGCTGTGATACAAGAAAGTTACCCGTCCAACTCAATGTTAGCCACAGCTGATGTTTACTTACAGGGCAAATAATCAATTATCAGCTCTACTAAGTTTTCCAATCTCAGCATCCCTCTTCATATGTCTCACACAAACAGAAGGAGAATTGTTCCTGAGGTCACAGGGACAGATTGCACAAACTAATTTGTGGAAACTGAGAGACATAAACCACTGTAAAGCAATAGTGTGCAATTTTACTGAAACAGAAGGAAAGTCAAATGTAAATGGGCTTTTTTGAGTCTGGCCTAATAATAGACTTGTTCAATACAATAATTATCAAAGATATCCATGTAATCATTCTCTTTCGTGCCATATTCTCCATCTATTGGAAACTGAAGTCAAAGTACTGATATCATTACTATTTTACCATTAGAGACTAATGAAGTAGCATCTCTAATTTTCCAACAGCAAATGGAGAAAAAGAAATAGTAATGCAAAGACACTGTTTATATAATACAGTCCCACAACTCAAACCAAAAATTCCTCTCTAAAAGAGTATGAACTAACTCAGAGTATTATAGATTTAGCAGTTCATGCAATTTAATAGGAAGTATTTTCTTTTCCCTAAAGATATTTAAAAAAAAAAAAAAAAACACTACATAATTTTATTACTTTTAAAATTAATTCCTTTCAAGAAGGTATAGCATCTTATAGCGTTTACTGTAGGAGAAATTACTTTTCTAACCTATTCTACAAATAATGGTAATTAATGTACTTTAACATGGGATATGATGGAACACACAGCACATAGGGCAAATATGCCAGGAAGAGATGAAAATTCAGCCAGGTATTTTTCAGGGAGACAGAAAGCACATTTCCTTTGAACATTGTTTGACATTAGCCTGATGAAATCTTTTCTGGATGGATAATTTGGACTAAGAAAACTCTTTCTTCCCCCTTCAGTTTACCACACTACTCATGTAATTTCTTTTCTAATTGTCATCTCTGTGGCTCTGAGCACTGCAGCTGTCCAGTAAACAAAATGCCAGAAGCTAATTTACTGCTCTGCTTAATTAAAGTAGAATTTACCATTGAAGAGAAAAGAAACTAGATCTCTGTTAGCTGCCATGAAAAACAGTAAGATGTTTGCATTTTTGTTCAAAACTGCCCTTTCTCCCCTAAATTTTCTATAACCTGCTGGACACATTTTAGGAAAGGCTCAAATTTCCCCATGCAACTGCAAAAATATCAGCAGCTGGTGTTTCACAAGTAACAGACTTCTGCTTAAACATGGACACCATGTAAAAAATGTGGCTGAAATTGGTATACAGAAAATAGGCACATTGCTTGAAGACTAACAGATTCAAAAAACTCTCCAGTACAAACAAGCTTAGAGTTCCATATTGCAATCTGATTTGCTGTGTTGAACCTATCTGTCCTTAACAGTAAAAATACATCAGTATGAAAGCAGGAAGAAGAAACAGCAGGAAGGCTTTTACCTTTACAAATTACTTTTACACCTTACCTTTACAAGTGCCTAGCCAGTGTTTGATATTTTTCAGAATTATTGCAGTTTCCGTTTTTTTTTTTTTTGAATCTTCTTCTCTTAGGCTTTTGTGGACCTTGAGAACAGTCACTAAATAGGTGGAACAGGATGCTGCCACTCACAAACAAAAATATAATGAAAATGGATGGCAAAATACAAGCTGGCAAAATACAAGCTGTCAAAATACAAGCTATCAAAAGACTCTCTGTATCATGTTTTTGTTGAACACTGATGGTATTGCATTCTAGTCAGCAAGGATCTTCCCACATATCTTAAGGGACTGTTGTTAAGGCCAGCTGGAAAATAAATTTAAGAAACTCCTGCAGAAGTGCAATATTCAGGACTTTTGTTCAGATTAAATAGGAATTAAATTTATTTTCTGGATTTGCTTTTACTCATTTCTTGACACCAAAACCACTGACATTTTATGATATGCTGTTAGCTGTTGAGAAAGCAGGAGAATGATAGCTCTGAGGGATTCTGAAATCCAAACTGCTCAACCTGAAATGTTTATGGTGACCTATGGTCCTTCTTGTCTCCCACTTGCCCCAGAAAACAGGATGAATAACAAATACCGCTTCATAACTGTCGGGTTTTGCAGGTGCTTACAAGGAAAGAACATAACAGCAGAGCTAGAACCTGAAAGCAAATAAATCCAGAAACAGTCTGCAATAAAACTAACTCAGAAGCATGGCTAGAGGATCGCTATGGCAGCAGCATTTAAATAAATCAAGAAGGAATAATTGCATCTGATTTTTTTCTATTCCTTTTGTTATTCCTGCTAGCAGAATCACAGATGTTTACTATTATTTTAGCAAAACATGCCTTAAGAAGAATGCTTCAATCAATCTAGTGAGTTTCACATAGGCAGTGTCAAAGGTGTTTTATTCTGATAGCAAGAAGTTCTTGGATTGAGAAAGAATTCTGTAATTAAATAGTTCAGAGAGATGCAAAATATAATTAGAAATACAGGCGTATATTTAGAGAAACAGGGATCTCTATGAGTTATATTTTTAATGTATTTTATTTTGAAAGTCTAGCGTACTTCTTAGTCTGTGGAGCTATGTGAATCTACACTTTTGTGATTCCTTTCAGGAAAGGGAATGAAATCTTACGATTTCAATGAGGATTAATTGGGAAAGCTTTGTTCCATTTCTCTGCACTTCTTGTCATCCCATTCGCTTTTATTACTTTCACTTCGTTTCAGAATTCTCTCCTTTTTTTTGTTTTTGTTTTTGTTTTTGTTTTTGTTTTAGCATTTCATTTCTTCAGTTTCTTCTCCTATCTCTGTTTACCTTTCTTCCCTGATTTTGAGATTTCAATGGGAATAATTCTCACAAGTTTCTGTCCTTTTCACTGCACCTCATTTCATCTCAGTACATTTGGTTGTAGTCACTCCTTTTCCAAATTTTCTGGGGTTTTTTGATTGCATTTTATTCGATCATATTTCCTTTCCAGAGCGTTTGTTACACTTTGTTTTCTGATTTCAAGACTTCATTCCCTTTCCTGAAAGGAAGATTTGCAGGGTATCATGTTATCCTCGTAGGAGGATTAATGGCAAAACCTAGTCTCCATGGATCACAATCACACTTGAAGTATTTTAGTGTAAAGCCAACAGCAAAGAAAGGTTCCGTATCGAGTGCTATTGTCCTTAAGAATGGAGTGAATTGCTTTTGTTCCAAACTCTTCTCATTGGCAATTTAAAATTTCAAGCTTGACTTCTTCAAAGTCTTAATATTCTACCAGATTACTTTCTGGACTTCTAAAACTTTGCAAAAAACACAAAACACTTTGTAACTAATTTTGTTAAAATACGGAATCTGAATTGGTTTTTTTTAAATCTGATGCATGCTGCTGGACTCTGCATTTTTAAACATATTTTAATGTCAAATTGAAGATATGTGATAGCTTCCCAAAATACAGTAACTGCTTCTCCAGGGTGTTTAATGTGTGCTATAATGCAAACACATGTCTATTTTTACTGACCTAAATTAAAAGGTAATGAATTTTTGTGCAAATGATTCTTGTGTTTGCTGAAAACTGTTGAAAATTAACTTTAACCATTCTTAAAAGTAATATATAGTTACCTGTTAACATATAAAGAAAATGTTGACTTCTCTCTAGGTCTTTTTAAATTTATGTCTAACATAAAATATTTAGAAACACAGCCCAGCGTGGCTGGGCAAGAGAAACAACACACATCAACATTCTGAATGTGTCCTTTTTTACCTTGGTTTCCAAGGGTAGGAAAGCTGTGCTTGGTCCTTGAAACAGCTATGAAACCTTCTGCCACGTTTACAGTACTGCTGGCACAGAAACAGCAGGACAAGCAACCATACACTGGACATGTACAGTGACTAAACTGACCAAATTTGAGTCAATAAGTATCCCACATGTATTCCCATGCTTCCACTCTTCCCTAATCCTGACTAATGTCAAAAGACTTGGGCACTGTACCTGAGCTGCATTGGCTTGACTCTGTTTTTTAACTTCCTGACGGATACATGAGAATTGCAATTGCAAGTTCCAACTCAGAATATTCTGTAAAATTTCGTATGCGTCTATCATCAATTCACATAACCTACACAAGTATCTGTCAGTTTCTTTTTTCTTTTCATGGGCCGCAGTGTGGGTATGACTGGGTATACACTGTTTCTTACAGTCTCCTGTAGGTGCTAAATGTCTGTAGGAGATTTCCCGCAGCCTTCTGTAGGAGCTAGGTTTAAGACATACCTCTGCACATAGCATTTTTCATTGACTGTTAGAACATAGTTTATTTCTGGGACACATAAGACTATGTTAGCTCCATGATCTTGAGATATTCAAACTAGCTGTGAAGGAGAAGTATAATTTGGAGATGCTAAGACAGGTCCTGTAAGCAGAATACTAATATAAGCTTATTCTTATAGGTATTACTTTTAAAATCATGTTTGCTAGTAGATAGACTCCTACTTGAGTTAGCAAAGGTCACTCCCAAGTAAAAGCAAACTACAGCAAAAGAGGTTGCTAACAGTACTTCTTCAAATTTCTTTCATTATAAGAAGAAAGCAAAGATGAAGCACTCTGAATCTGTCTAAACAGCTCAGTGAAAGGTAAAGTAAATACTATAGAGAATGCACAAAATCCTTGCTTAATTATTTTCATGAAAGTATGACAAATTAAATTAATTAAACAAAAAGAGTGAGTTTACTGCTGGCAAAGTCCAACACCAGGAGGCCCGAAATACGTTAAATGGAAACAAAATATAATGGACCCAAATTCACACAATTGGTTATTTAATTGTTGCCATTACACAATAACCCAAATATAATGAATGAAAAGCAATAGATGAGCACATAAGGCTTCACCAGAAGAGAATAAGCATCTTAGATTACGGACATGCCAAAATTACAAAATATTCATTTTTTTGCAATATGAGGGTGCTCAAGAAAATTCTTGGTTTGATAGAATTTTTCTTCCCTATAATTACTTCAGTGTCTGGGTTCACAGAGAAAATACTTCTAGTACAGAAGTATTTTGCAATTTCTTTCTTATTCTTTAAATTTTATTGTTGCTTGGCTCTATTTTTATTAATGCTCTATTTTCTATAGTTCTCGTTGACTGGGGCTTTCTCTCCTGCAATAGTATGATCAAAGGCAAATCTATTCTATTTCTTGAAATGTTTTCTCTATATATAAATCAAAGACTGTCACTAGACTAAGGGCAGAAGTGATTCTGACTTACTTAATAATTCTATTTATTTATTATTATAGATATTAAAGTGTTGACTGTAGCATGATTCATTGTTTCCTATTAAATCTAGCTCTCTGTTGAAAAACTATTAAATAAGCACTTCAATTTAGTATTGAATGAAGTGATGTTGCTACCATTTGCATCCCAGGTTGAGAACAAGTACTGGAAGGTTCTTATTGCATTTTTAATAGGTTCTATATTAATATTTAGACTGATTAAGAGACCTTCTCTAGCCTACACTACTCAAATAGCTGCTTCCTCTTTTTACTGTACCTTGTGCCCTGCACAAACAAGTTCTTGCTTTTCTTATTCACAAAGGAAGCTTTTGCTAGAAAGCCGTCTGTGGACTATATTGTAAATTCGTGTGTAATCACAGAGGGGGGAAAGAAAGAGAGAAATGGAAACCTGGAAGCATGGCTCGTTGCTGATAAATCCATGCTGCATAAATAGGCTAAATTTCAATCATTTCAAAGAATCAACCTCCTGCCCAGAAGCAGAACACCAGGATTCTATTTCTGCTGGGTCCCGAATGTAGATGTTACACTACACGCGTAGCATTAACAAGCTTCCATAGGATCCTATCTGTATACCAACAATATGCAACATGCTGACTAGAAGCTGCCTAGGAATTTGCCCTGAGAACCACTGAAGGGAGATTTCAGTTCCTTAAAAAAATATTTTTTTCTGTGTTTTGAGGTTTTTTTGTTTGTGGGTCGTTGGATCCTTTTTTTTTAATCTGGCAAACATTCCCAGCATCTCCATGTTAAATTCTAAATGAAGATTCTTTGTATATGGACAGCCAAGGTGAGTCTCCCTATGGCATAATTGATAGAAGTTACTTTGTATCTGAAATGATGACAGCTTCTCGTAATCAAGGTGAGGAAACTAGAAAGCAACTACTACATTGTAAAACAACTAGCACAAAGAGCAAAAGCCTATATCATCAGAAAAAAAAGGGTCAGAGGTATATGAATGTGAATATCCACTCTAAGTGAAAATAGGCCTCTAAAAGAATAGAGATTTTAAAATCATACTTTAGCAAGAAAAATGTTTCGATTCATGCACTAAATTAGACAAAAATATTATGATTGTGAACCCTCCCCATAATCTCCATCAAAAAGAGAACATAAGTGTTTTTCAAAAAGTGTGCAGCACCTCCCCACATTGAAAAGCTTGTTTGAAATAAAAAGCACTATAAAAAATTAATTGCCAGTCATTATTTCTAGTGTAAATCCATCAGCATCTTCCAAACCGGGAAAACACAGACTTCATCAAAGTACTGCTTATTACATCATAATTATGGACTAACAGGATGGTTAGGGTTGGAAGGGACATCTGTAGATATATTTTTCCTAAAGCAAATGAAGCAATACTTACTTTTTTGCAAATATAAATGATAGTAGCAACTGATCTTTGCATTTCCAAATAATAAAGCATAAAAGTCAAAATATGCAGCTTTGCCAGCCTGTGTAATTTGCCTCAGGGTAAGTAAAGTTGAAAAGTGTTCCTACAATGATAAATAGTCTGTTCAGAGCACAGGAAAAGATAAAGGGATACTCAGAGCAGTGCTGCTCCAGAAGAAACATTTGAGAATGTACCCTACTCTTTTATTGATTTTTCTCTTTTTTTTTTTGTTTTTACTCATGATGCTATTTCTCAACTTTTTTTTTTTTCTATGTTCTTTGTTGGGACTAATTTTGTTGCATAATGGTATTCACTTTCGTCACATCTTTCCTGATCTCTACACCACCAGATCTAAAGACTTACGCTCTAGATCCCCAACGAAATTCTTTTTCATGACTTACTATTTTATGAATGAAGCATGGATAACAGTGGAATTCTCAATGTTAATGATTATCATAAATTTTGCTGTTCTGTAGTGATGTAAAAAAATCAGATAAATATAGTCAAGTCCCAAAATCGGCAGTGAAAAATTAGATGAAATTGAAAAATACAGTGAAATAAAAGGAACTTATATTGACAGAGGTTTCACTGAGACAATCTCAGTGACAGGAAATTATTTTGCTCAGCTGTTTCAATATTGTTTCATCAAATCATTATAGCCATATGACAAGGACTGCATACTTTAGATTTTTGATTTTACCACCAAGTTAGATAATAAACTATTGGGTAAATTTTTGGGGCAGATCAGCAATAGCTGCTGTATAAATGGAAAAGATTATTTAACGTAGCTAAAAAATAATAATGGTTATCCTTACATGAACTGAGTATTTCCATATGCATATTTCAGATGAAGGTCACCTTAGTGTTAAGCTCTATGATTTTATTGCACTGTAAAACATTCTTTGTAGAATCATTTAATAAATCAAATTGAATACTACCTATAAATAAGGCTGATAATTCCCCGAACAGTACAATCAAAATGTTCTGAAAACAGAGTGATTTATTTTTCCTAGCTTCTTACTGAATCTATGGACCGCAAATCTTTTGATACAGAAATCTTAATGAAGGTGTGTATCTCTAATAATTTTCATCTCATTAAATTTCATTTTCTATATTTTGTCTTTTCAAGTATAGATCTTAAAATCAGAATAACCTGAGAAAAGTGTGCTTTACAGTATTTTTATTTTATGTTCATCTGTTGAAAAGTACTTACTAGTAACAAACTTTTCAAGTACATATAGATCTATAATCAAGCAAACCAGTATAGGCAAAATCACTTTTTCATTTTGGTACTGAAATAGTATAATAGTTGTAACAAATATTTTATGGTAAAATAGAAATTTCACTTCTGGCTCTGAATATTATTCAAATCCTGTTGCAATTCTTAAATAGGATTATCTTTTAGAGGGATTAAAATAAATGACATGTCATAATGACTGATTAAACAATAAATTAAACAAGACTTTGTATTATTGCACAGAAAGTTACTATCACTCTGACACTAGTATTATGATTGGAAGAAAGGCTTTTATGAGATCACATCATTTGAGAATGTGAGAGGGTTAATGGCAGGTTCAGAGTTTCCATAAGAAATCAGACTCTTCAGACACCTTTGAGGCTTTCCCTGACCTGACCTCCCAATATGGTTTATGGCTATATGTGATGTCTACTCTGTCACGAAAGCATCATCTATTATGTAACTAAGCAAATTACATAAAGTTCTACATGATTGTGAGAAAACACCTGTATTTTCCTGTAGAGGAATGGTGTAGGCTTTATAATAACACCTCTCTGAGAACCATTCCATGGCCCATTTTCATTCCCTTACTCTTTGGAAAAAAAAAAAAATCCCAAATATTCTCCAAAGAATTACATTTTCTGTGCTCAGAAAACAGACTCAGTAGTTTCTGTTTGCAATAGTCTTTAGCTGCCAGTACTTTTTCTGGTTTTATGGTCAAGCTACAGAAAAACACAATTTTAACAATTGATTTTTGTTTCAATTCTGAAAACAGAAGTAGATATAAGTATTAAAATCCTTGCTGTCACTTCTATGATGTGTGCATGTTTGGGTCTTTAGCCATAGAAGCAACTATATATGCATGACACACTGTTACAATATGATGTGCAACAGCAACAGAAAGTAACTTCTCTGGGTTCACTACTATGTGAAAACACATAAAAAGGCGTGAAAAGGAGTCACGTCTACTTCATCCAGATATAGCAATCATATTTTACTTTCTGAACTACTGAATTTCTGGAAAACAACTGATACTTAAAAACAAGACACAATTCAAATACGAATAAACTGGGTTGTTTAACCTTGCATAACATGTAGAAAGACTTCTTCAAGGCCTGCTATTCTGAAGATCCAGAAAAGACCACACTGAAAACAGAGGCTTCAGCAGGGAACAACACATCTACCCGTCTGGAGAAAAAAAAACCCAAATTCTTCCTGTATGAGCAAGGGTAGAAGGAACTGAGACACCTCATATTTCCCTTTTAATCTTGTTTTCACCCTGCAGAATCTGCTATTGTGCTGGAATAGCCTGAGACAAAGAGGTAGTAAAACACAGCAAAGGGGCAAGGACAATTCCCCTCTCCTTTTACTGTCTTCCCCTGAGGAAGCTGCTTGTACAAAGCTTGCTATCATCATCACTGCAGAAAAATGTTCTGAAAAGTATTTTATTGGCTTTGACTGCTTTCAGGGGAAATGTAGTTTTAGACTTACCCCCTGATCTGAGCAACAAAAGCAGATCTTGGTCTCCAAG
Source organism: Cnemophilus loriae (assembly GCA_013397755.1). Lineage (NCBI taxonomy): Eukaryota > Metazoa > Chordata > Aves > Passeriformes > Corvidae > Cnemophilus > Cnemophilus loriae. The sequence goes on from VZTF01000165.1 coordinate 672,000, forward strand.
TAAAGTCATAATGTAGGTAGAATTCGGGTCAGCAATTGTTTAAGTTAAATCTGCAATGGAATTTCTGCTGTCTTTTGGTGTTTAAAAAAATCTAAGTACCAACAGCACACTAAAGTCCTCTATCCCAAATGTTTAGCTTGTGACAAGAAGCAAGCATCTCTAACTCTGTTTTATACCATTTTATCAGCACGATACTGCAAACAAAACAAAAGGATATAGAAATTTGTTGAGCGTACATTACGAAGTTCACCTATGGGCAAAATACACAAAGCTTGACAGAATTGTGAAAATGTGATTTTTTTAAAAAAGTTAAAATTCATTTTAGTTTAGAAAAGAAAATAATGGCTAAAAGAAAAAAAAGAAAAGCTCGATACAGTAAGTTCAGTCTGTATTAGTTGCTGACTCATCTTTTATGCCTGAACGAAAATAAACTAAATTACCTGTGGTAAAAAGTTATCAATTCTATGTCCCACTCTCCATTTAGAAAAAGGTTTATAAAAGACATACAGGATCAAACATTTCTTTTACTTCTAAAAATTATATATTTTGAAGCTCAATTAACTAACGAATGAATTGTCTTAGTCCATATGAAATTATAAAGCCTCTTCTTTAAAGAGGCTTAGAAAACCATTACAATGTAAGAATTTTCAGGTTTTCAGCAGTTTAAAAGAAAATTAGTTTGGACAAAAAATGCTCAAATTGGTTAATGTGAAGATCTGGATCTTTCTTTCAATACATAGAAGCAATTCCTCTAAAGCCAATATTCCCAATATTCTCCTTATTCTTGTATTTTATGTTCCCATTAAATACTCATCCTAAATCTATCCTGAAACATTAGCATACACCTTTGGACTGTAGAAATGCTTGGGTTTTATCTGGAAGGGTTTTGAGAGTGCACAGATGGCTATTACAGATTACTAAAATGGGACTGTGAAATAACAGTGCCAGCTGTGTAACAACCAGTCCATCTCTAAAAGAGACTGCAAATTCAAAGAGGCAATCCTTTCAGTAAAGGTCTGAGAGCTGCTTCAGATGAACTGAGACTCTACATTAGGAGGACAGAATTCTTTTACAAAAAGGACAGAATGCTTCTAGCATATTTGCCATTAAAACTGTGTTTGCATAGGTGGTTTAGGGAAACAAAAGACCTCAAATATTCACTTTTATATTACAACAATTATACCACCCAACACTCAGCTCTGTTTTATTTTAATCTTTCTAATCTGACCATAAAAATTTAATTCCAGAGAGGTTAGATCAGTGGAAAGAGTTACTAGAGGGGCAGGCTGATTTCTAGACCATTAATCCTAGCTGACATCCACAGTGCTTAAAAACTATCTCTGGAGGAATATTTGCTAGTTTATTTGAAAATATATGATGTCTTTGCATATGATTGAAGTAGTGGGGGAAAAAACCACAAAAATTAAAAAGAACTGCATTCAGAAGCTGGCCCCTGAACACTTAAATTTTGACACCATTTTTTTATTTCTTTCAAGAGGCAACAATTCCCCATAAAATTTGTCTTCTCCTTCATTTTCTTTCCCATTCCTTTTGTTCTGGCCCACTGACACATTTAGCAATTTGAGATCCATATTTCACTAAATGCCTTTTCGATAACTGCTGAAAGAATTACTATATATGTTTGCTATCCTAGGGTTCAGTGCAATAGACATTGACAGTAATAAGTATCTTACAGAGCAGGTATTTTGATAGCAGCCACAATTAATTAAAGTAAAAATTTAAATAATTCTATCATTGTCATGAATGCAGGACCATCTTCACAAGGGTGTCAATAATGTCACATAAGACTGCACAAAGAAGAAACTGATATTACAACAGATACTGCTTTCTGTTGTCTCAGCTGAAACAGTGAAGACTAAATAAATACAGTCACTTTTTTCTCCTACATTCAGATTTAGGCAAAACTCTTACTCCATACTGAAGCAGTGTAGTAGTCAGTACATTTTCCATATTTATACTTAAATAAATGTATGAATGAAGCAGACCTTCCAGTCTTTTCGGCTCTTTTTTCTCTATCATGAAGAACCAGATCTAATCCTTACTCAATACAAGGAACTTGATCCTGGGGAAGTATCAGTATTAACAACAAAAGCAACTGGGTTAAGGACTCAATTTTCACAAGGAGTTTAATCAGCAGGTGATTTAAAATTTTTAGTGTGTGCTTGAAAATCTTAAGTAAAATTTGTCCTGCCAGAATTTAAGGAGAGTTTTTCGTGAGATTTGAATTGAATCAACAAAAATAACTGGGTTAAGTTTGCAGCGTGTCAGTATGATTCTATCCTTTCAGAGGCCGCAATTCATAAGTGTATGTATAAATGTAGAAGACAGAAACTAGTTAAAAAATATCTTCATCAGATCATACATAAAATACATGACTCGAGGGGATAGAAAATGTTCTTATGGCTGGCTAAGCAGGGGAATTGCTTTGACTACCATCTTCTTCTTGTAACAGAGATGGTACTGAGCATAAAACCTTTCAATAGTTCCTGCAGCAATGTCAGCTGGAGTTCAAGCAGTACCAAAGACTGCTGCAGTGCCCTTTACAAGGCAAGGTTATCGTCCTGTTAATGATCTGTTTTGTTTTCCTGATAATGTCATTTACCCTGGTTTATGTCTGACTTGCAACACTATTAAGGAATAAAATCATAGGTATTTGCAATGATATAACATTTTAATACTAGCCTTTTTCCAAAAGTTCATGTATTTTTTGCAGTGGAGGAGGTCATTATTTAGTGCTTCTATTAGGGTAGACCCAGGCTTCTGAGCCGAGCTTTTTTTTGTTCAGAGTTAATGGCTCTTTTACAGACAATTGTATCATAAATTGTTTTAACTATTCTATTTGGTCCTTTTTTCTATTAAGAATTATTATAGTGCCTCTGGCTTAAGAACTTTACTTGCTAATTTTCCAGTTTTCTTACATCAGTTTTAGGGCTCCACTTCCTGTAAGGCTCCTAATATTTTACGGGGTGACATTTCTCGTGTTCTAATCTTCATCTGAGAGGTGACCTCTTTCTTAGTTTGAGGTGGCTTGTCCAGCTAGGGCAATAACATGACATATATTGAAGACCCCTTTCAAAAAAATTAAAAGTAAGGACACTTATTTATTTCCTTCTAATCATCCCAGAGAGAGAGTTATCAGAGCTGAAATTATAAATACTTTTTTAAAAGTTGCACTAGATTCATACCATTAGAAAATGGCTTTTTGTTTTCATGCAGGTGCAAACCAGTCATTAGGCAACTCTCTAACATTCTTTAAAAGTGTTTCATTCATATGTTTGTGGACATAACAAAAGAAAAACCTCAACAAAATTATTTGCAGACCACCATATAGTACATTCTCTAGCTAAGACAACTAGATAGATGGTAGGAAAGACTGATAGTTGCCAGATAGAAAATTTAAAGCTGGCCAGGACACATGAAGAGAAAAATGGCTCTTGCAACACGTTTTGTAGCCTAAGAAGTTGACGAACACTGGGTATTCCAACAGAAAATCCACCTAAAAACAGAGCCTTATGAGCAATAGTATTTTCTGTCTACAAGCTTAGTTCCTTTCCTCCCCGTTTGCTTCAGCAGATAACGGTTGGAAAATGAATAATTTTTGGTAGAAATTTAAGGAAATGCTTACAGGAAGAACCAGGGTAGGAGACAAAATTATTGCTATTGGTGCCATGGAAATAATAAAATGTCACATATTTAGTAAAAATTAAGCTGTGTATTTGGGGAGAATTGGGTTTTTTTGAGGTTTCTTCCCAGAAAATATATTCACTAACCTGTTTACATTTGGCTAGCCCACCTTGCATAGCTGTTTTCCTTCACCTAAATTGTGACATTTAATTGTTTGACCAAGCACAATATTCTTGGTGTATTTCATCCCACTCCTCTAGCAAGGATTTCTGAGTGAGGCTGGCTTCTATCTTCTGCAATTTCATGCATTTATATATCTATATTTATATACACATATTTCAAATGTGGTATGAATTCTGCTTCTCTTTTATCCACTAAAGACAATTAAGAGCTGTGACATTAGAATGACACTCCTTCACTTTATGTCAGAATTTAAAGGGAATTTTCTGCAACAACTTTTGTCTTTTTTAATGCACATTTCAAATTCAACAGAAAAAAAAAATCAAACCCAGAGATGCAAAATTTGTTAAGTTTGCTTCTTTCTTATTAGAAAGAATAGAGAGGAAATAAAATTTATATTTATAGGACAGAGGCTGCACATAACAGTTCAAGTAAAGAGTTGTTTTCTTATAGCTTGCACAACAATACTCTCATAAGAAGTAATGGGTACTATTTTAGTTTAGACATTATCAAAAACACTGCTCTCATCTCCTCTTGGAAATAATGATATTTTATTTTGCTATTGGTATTTTAAGTTTTTGTATTGATATATACGTAGGGCTTTTAAGATCATAAACATGTCTAATACCTTAATAACTTATGTACCAAGTTATAGACCTCACCTTAATAGTCTCAGCTGGGCATAATGTAGATCCAAAACACTACCAAGAGTTGAAAGCAGAAATAGGATTCTAGGAAAAGACACAATAAAAATTTTTCTCACATGCATGTTTTCATTGTAGCAGTAGTAAACATTTTTGAGCTGTATAAGGCTGCCACATGTTTCAATGAATTTAGAGCTTTGGACAACCATCCCAAAGTGCTGTTATTCCAAATTTTTCAGAATGACTGCAAAAGCCTTCAAAAATTGCACTAACAGCAGCGACAAAAAGTCTTCCAATTGTATTCTTATTCTGTTATCCTGCGTAAAAATTTTTCAGAGCAACATCAGTGGAAGAAAAGGAAATATGCTATTGTCTGTGACAAGCTTGACAATACCTGCAAGCACACAGGTAATGCTAAAAACAATGACCTAAGCATAACACCCTGCATATAACATCCATGCAATAAAGAGCATCTACGCTATTGCCTTGAACTAAAAATTGCTTCAGCTGAACCAGCACTTTTGTCCTGACTTCCATTTCTAGTTATAACAAGTCATAAAAGGAATGCCTCAGTGATATTTTCACATGCCCACACACACATGCACACACACAATAACAACAGTATGTTTTCCCAGGGTCTAGCAGGTTATTGAAAGGGAAGTTATTCAGCCCAGGTCTGATGAAGGGAAAATACAAGATTACAGCACGTGCAATGTCCTGCAGAGAATCCAGAGACGTCTAATTTAGCAGTGTGTACCAGCTGCAGCACAATACTGAGTTTAGATTCATCTGTCTTCTCAGCAAGGAAAATTAGGCAAGACAGAATCTCACGCTGTCACAAAGCTAATGCTTTAAACTAAACTACCAGAGGTACCTCTACTAGATGCAGGACAGTGTACTCAACCTATGTGGAAGCACAAGAAACCTCCATCAATACCATCTGCGAAGGTGACATCGCCAGTACTTGTGGCAAGGCATTGCCACTGAGAAGTCATACCTGTCTTTCTCTTCTGCCATATCTTCCAACTGTAGCTGTGTAAATCACAATGGTCTACTTGACTTCTTTGAAAGCCCTTTCTTCACCCTATTTTAATTTGTTGTATCACAGAAGACCGTGTCTTTCTGTCATAAGAACAAGTGAAACCAATATCCAAGCACTTCATATATTTAGGACTATACAAACCACTGTTTCTCTTTCATATGTGGCTAGGATGTTTTTATAAATAGCTCATAAATCATAGAATCATAGAATGGTTTGGGTTGGAAGGGACCTCAAAGATCATCTAGTTCCAACTCCTTTGCCATGCACAAGGACATCTTTCACTTAACCAGGTTGCTCAGGACCCCATCCAACCTGGCCTTGAACACTTCCATATCTTCTCTCAGCAAACTGTTCCAGAGTCTCACCACCCTCACAGTAAAGAATTTCTTCCTAATATCTAACCTAAACCTCTTCTTTTTCAGTTTGAAGCCATTCCGCCTAGTCCTGTCACTACAGGCCCTTTTAAATTGTCTCCATCTTTCTTGTAGGCTCCCTTCAGGTACTGGACGACTGCAATTAGGTCACCCTGAAGCCTTCTCTTTTCCAGGCTGAACAACCTAAATTGCCTTAGCCTTTCCTCATAGGAGAGGTACTTCATTCCTATAATCATCTTGTTGGCCTTCCTCTGGACTCACTCCAACAGGTCGGTGTCCTTCCTATGCTGGGGACCCCAGAGCTGGATGCAGTATCCAGGTGGGGTCTCACCAGAGCAAGGCAGAGCAAAACAGAATCACCTCCTAAATGTTCAGTAGACTTTCATTTTAACATACACCTTTCTTGTCAGTTTTGTTGTGAAAGACAGAACAGAACAATCAAAGACATTATTTCCTAACAAATCTTTTCTCATATGTTGGTCTCCTCTCCCCTTGGTCTCTGACAGCTTCTTCAGATTAGTAATTATTGGTAGGTGATAGCATTTAGGAGAAGCTCACAGTTGCACCACTGACTTAATGGCAGATGATTTTGTCCCTGAGAGATTCCTGAGCATATGTCCTCCCCAGTTTAGGATTTGGCTTCTCTTGGCAATGCAAAAAAGTACAGATGGTTTAGATTGTAGCCATCTTCTCTGAAGGATGAGCTATTACTATTAATGATGATATGAGAGCCTCATACTGTTTCCTCTACCACGGTAGAGCTGTAAAAGTCAATTAGAAAAGTCTGGTTACATAAATTTTTTTCTCATTTCCCATCCCTCCAGAACTCAACTGGTCAAGGAGGATGGAAGTTGGAATGAGTCTTTTCTTCCAAACCCCTACTAAACGTGGAGTCTGTGCTTACCAAAGGAAGCTTTAGATATCGGTAAGACCACACTGCAAACTCAAACCAGAAGCGAACGATCACTTGCCCTTTTGAATCATTCAAAATTCAAGATGAACAAATGTAGTTAGACATTCAGTTTATAAGCCTTTCAGATTTACAAAATCATGTTTTTCTGCTTTATGACGCATATAAATATAGATTCTTACCTGCAGAGAGATAGGACGTTCAGAAAGCTGAAGGGCTTTGCAAAGAAGAGTTCAAGGTAAAATTTCCTTTCCCACTGAGCACTCCACAACAGACAACACTCAGGTTGTAGGTGACAAAAGCATGGAAGATTCTTTTAAGAAGCTTGTAATACTACTGAACTACTGTGCTTTAAAACTAACAGCCCCATGTGCATACAAAAATATTCTTGAATCTATTCTTTAAAGCAAACAAAACTGTTCATAAAGGTACAAGTTTTATATTTAATAATAAATAATAGAAAATATAGAACTTTCCAATTTTAGTAAAGTGAAATATTTGATACCTAGTAGAGCACATATCAAAACTTTTAGTTTAATAACTAGTTTTCCTGTAGCAAGGAAATACAGCAATGAATACAAATATGTTGTTGCACATAACAAACAACAAGTTTTGATATGACAAGAGTTCACTAAGAGCCTGGGCACAGAAAAGTTACAAATATTTTTCCCACCTGTATTATTTTATTCTACAATACCAGCTGCTAAACATTTATTTCAGAGGTGAGGCACATCACGCTAAAATCTTCAGCTATACATCTAGGTTTCTGGCCAAGTTCTTAGGTTTTTCCATTTTCTAAGGTTATAAATAACTGCAAATGTATTAACTTCTACCATCTTCTTTGATTTACTTCACTTCTGCACTAGTGACTGCCAGCTCTTGGACTAGTTCTAGCCATTAGATGACAAAAAAAACCATATGCTAGATTTATGTCTTCTATTCTTTCTCTTACATTCTATTTTTTCCATGAAATGCAACTTTTAGCTAATGACATTTTCTTCATTTTAGTGAAAGTCACAGGCCTTGTTACTGCCTCCAGCTTATGTGCAAGATCATGTGGCTTTAAAGAGTTTGTATGAAAACAGGACTTCAGTCAAAATATTGCTTGCAATAACATCACTGTAGACAGCTTCCCAACTCTTGTGAGGTGAATTGGAGAAAACCTCTGACCCCTCTCACTGTGCGTCTTTTATGACACTTGCCACATATCAGTAACCTAAAATATCTCGTTGGTCTTAAAACAACTAATTTATGGTGGACTTAAAATTCACATGTCCAGAAAACAAGGATAGCACAGATTTCACTCTATTCGATTCAGTGAAGCTCTGCAAAATAAACATTATATCTGTGGGGTTTTTTTACTTCCACTGTACATTTGATAGTGTTGACTCAAACAGTCTACAAAGAGGAAATAAGATACATAACAGCATGAAAGGAAAAAGATACACTTAGCTTGTTACAGGAAAGGACTGAATTTATTATGCTAATTCTTTTTATTTAAGAAAAAGTATTTGAATCTAGATGTCATAACTTCTCCTGAAGCAACTAGTAAAAAACTGACACCCAAAGTGTTTGTCTGACAAACTTGTCTTCTTTCAGGGAGACTGTGATTCTCAGGCAGTCTAGATTCTTCTAGATTTCTAGAAGTTCTAGATTCTGCTAATCCATATAACCAACAACAAAAGTACATCCCTGTATATAATGTAGGAATTACATTTTTTTAAGATGAGTTTTAGGTAGGCGTAATCTTTAAAAGTATCTCTTTTTTTGCCAAGCAAAACGTTCTGACTTTTCTGCCTTTAGTACAACAAGATGACTATTCCAGTAAAACCTAGGCACTACAGATGGCAATTCCTCTGCAGATTCAATTCCTCTCAGACTTTACTGGCCTTCACCAATTCCTACACAGTCTTGATTTCCCTCTTGTTCTTGCTGAATCCATTTCACTTTGTTTTACTACTATATTGCTGATCCTTTCCCAGCAAGTTCTTCCTGTTAAGACTATTTTCCATGCTGAACAGATTCTATCCTGATCAGATACAAGCAATCTAAGCTAAATTCCACAGAAGCATACAACAGCAGCATTTGGCTCACAGATTGTCTCAGCCTATAGGCCTGCCATGACAGCTGCTCCCATGATAAATGATAGGACCTTACAAACAAGGCAGAGTTGCAAAGGACAGTGCATTTCAAGGAAACATTTGGTAAGGTATTTGCAGATAGAGCAGCTCTTTATGATGTCTAGTGTAGCATTTACAGTGCAAAAATGGATATGAGATCCTTTAGCATGCCCTAGCCATACTGATGTTCTTGTCTATTTTCACTTGTCTCCCCCTTCTCTAGCTTCTTCTCATTCCTCCCAACACACATACACAAGCACACAGAAAACCCTCTTCTGCTCAGAAATATTTTCCTAGGAAGTTTCATGAGGACAGATTCTGGATAAACACACAAGATAAAGAAGCAAATTACAGGAGTGAGAAGAGTGCTTGTTCATTGTTTGTGGCACTGGTGTTGGATTCCAAAGAAATTTCTGCTGCTTTCTAACTAAAATGTCATTTAATATGTAAGCATAGCAACAAATCTTCTGACATGGATTCTAATTTAATTCCCATGTAATAATTTATTTTAAATGTTTTAACCCCTGTACTGCCTATATTTTGACCAAGACTGTGCATAGTCTTAATAACTGGATGATAATAAAATAAAAATTTCTAAATTCTCAGGCGGTTTAGATATATATATCCTCAACATAAAAAGCTAAGTCTATACCTGAACTCCCTACAATCCAAAGAAATATTTTAGAAGAAATAACAGCAGCACTGATCAGTAGTTAAAACACTAGAACACACTTGAGAGTTTGAAACACTCTATTTCCTTTACTATGCAAAAGAAAATATTACTTCTGTCTGAGAAATACAGAGCGGTCACATAACCTGAGGACTCAACAGGCCTGCAAAACCTTCCCCCTCAAGCAAACACCTGTTAGGATTTAATCTTGCATTTATCTCAGAGTAAGACAATGCAGTATTATTTCCCAGATGGAAAGAGATTCTTAAAATGTAATCAGACACAGGATTTCATTCTGTTTAATTATATGAGCAGTTACTCAAGGTGAATGGTACAGAACAAATAAAAACAATCCTTGCATTTTAACACCTCACAAAGAGGCAAGGAAATATTCCAAGGTCAACCAAAAGTATCCTAACAAGAAAAAATATTTATAAGTGTAATTCTATAGGTCTTTACCTTCCATACCTGAGTAAGATATTGATTCCCCCTTCAAACTCTCCCGTTTTCTAGGCACTAAAACAGAAAGTAAGAGAAATTTAAGCATTGACATGATGAATATTCACATATTCTAATCTTAACAATCTATCTTAGGCTGAAGCTAATAGAATAGTCTCCTTAGATTTAGATTGCAGACCCTTGAGAAAAGAAGGCTATTGCTTTGTGCAATTCAAAGGGAGGAATCTCCTGTCCTGAACATCTGGAGAAGTGAAGAACAAGCCTCAGTGGTGCAGGAAGGATAGGGAGAGTTGATGATTTGAATATACCCCCATTATTTTCTTTCCTCGCAGCTTTTTACATAACTAAAACCTTTTGTCAGCATGTCTGTGATCTCAAAACCAAACCAAGGAAAACTACTATTGATCACTGACAATTAGAAGACTGGCACAGCAGTACTTACAGATGTGTGGACTTTTCCTGAATACAGTACCTTTTTCCATTGCAAAATTAAAAGGAAGAAAAAGTAGAATGTTCTGCGGAAGACTTTCTGCTTAGACCAAGCTCTCTACATACATCATTTCAAATCAAAGCAAGGACTGCTCAGATTCATGCACCTGCACTGAAGCAGGTGAGTATGGACTTGGTTGATTCTGGCATATTCCAGGTAAGTAGAGCTACTCTTTGAATCTATGGATACCTAATTACCTATAGAATATAAAGAATAGATTGAAAGTAACTCATGCCAGTACATTCAATTGCATGGTATGAAGGATATTCATCTAAGATGCAGACTAATCATACAAATAAAAACCTTGACTCTGAGCATGGCAGAAACTTTAATTAAAGAAGCATCTAGATTTCTAGGTACAGCTCAAGGTATAGTTCATGAACATAATAAGTACTATAAACTGCTTCCACTCTCAAACATATCTGAAAGTATTAAGTAGCAAATGAGGTATCACCTGATAATGTATTGTTAAAGGCAGAAAAGAAAAGTCTGCCAAAACATCAAACTCATAAGAGAGATTCCTTGCATAAGCTGAAAGGAAACCAGGTTTCTTGCTTTCATTATATATAATCTAGTTAAATTTCAAGAGCTGTGGCACTGAGAAAATTACTTCTCCCTGTCATGGTTTAAACCCAGCTGGAAATGAAACACACGCAGCCGCTTGCTCAAGCTCTTCCCCACGCTCTGGTGGAATGGGGAGGAGAATCAAAGTTAAACTTGTATGTTGAGATAAGAACAGATTAATAATTGAAAATAAAGTAAAATACAATAATAATGGTAAATAATAATACTAATAATGACAATAAAAAGGATAAAAAAAATCCAAATTATGCACAGTGTAATTGCTCACCACCCTCTGACCGATGCCAGACTCCCCCTTCCCAAACCTAGATCGGCTCCTCCTTCCAGGTAACTTCCCTGGTTTATATAGCAGGTATGACATTCTGTGGTGTGAAATATCCTATTGATCAGCTCAGGTAGTATGTTCCAGCTATGCATCCTCCCAGAGGTTTTCTTCAGGGTTGGTTTGTTTTTGGGTTTTTTTGTTTTGAGATTTGTTGGGGTTTCTTGGGGTCTTTTTTGGGGGTTTTTTGTGCCTCCTCACTGGCAGAGCATAAGACAAGAAAAAAAAGTCCTTGATTTAGGATAAGCACAATTTAGCAAAAAACCAAAACACCAGTGTGTTATCAACATGTTTCTCATTCCGAATCCAAAACACAGCACTGCAACAACTACTGAGAAGAAATTAACTCTACCTTAATTGAAACCAGCTCACTCCTTTTTCAGCATTTCGGGCTATCTGTGTTAAAAAAGAAGCCAAAAAATTGCACAGATGGTATAGTTTCACCTTGCACTTGAATAGAGTACACAATCAAGGGGAAAGGATTAATCTGTGGAGAGTTTTGTATGCTCTCAGTTGCTAGTGGTGTTTCTCACACACAGGAAACTGGTACAGTGATCAGCAATGAAATTTTTTTCTGTACCTTATCTGGCCCTTTCAAATCATAGAGAAACCTGCTGGGTTCTCATCCCCAGTCATAATAAAATTTGAGCCACAATTCCTCCACTGTACTTTATCTGGAATTTTAAGTTGGGCCTATATTAACTTTGCACATCATCTCATGTGGTGTCATCAGGACTTTAGACAATGTTGAGACTTAGATTTGTTTACCGACCGTATTCAACTCCAGACTACAAATCACCTCTGAAAATGCCAAGCCCTTCTCTCCCCAGTGCATATACCCAAGTACAAATCACTTACAGATTCATCATGCTGATACAGGAAGTCTTAAATTCAAAAATAAAAAACAAAATAAAATTACAGCACTGATTGTTCTTTGACTTACAGAGATGTAAATAAAAAACTCTTTTTTGGTCAGTTATACTACCAAATTATAAGACTGACCTAAGAGAACAGAAAACATGTTCTCTCCTACGTATGCTAATAAATGACCTGGAAACGCCAAATTCTTCTATAAGATTTAAGGCAAATGACACTTTTGTTACAAATTACAAAGTGTTATCCAAGATCGCTGACGTGCTAGCCCAATGGAGAGACTTATCAGTTGTTTATGGCTTTATTGCAGTGAGGAAAAATATTAGAAGTATTATCTCCTTGCAGATAATCATGTTACATTCAACTCTCCCAGGGATGCATTAATACTGGGGTAAAAACCATATATAAGCTTCTTGATAACTTCTTGATATGAAAATTCCTGCTGGAACAGCCAGGCTAGCACAACAGGATGCTCTACGGTCCTCAAAATTTTACATTCATTATTCCTGGTTCTCTCTAGCATTTGTAGATGTACTAGCATTTTCAGATACACAATAACACTGTGTATCTAACTCCAGGCACTGACACAAATACGATGGAGGGTTTTGCCAAACCCTTTTTTCACTATGAAATGGACAAGAAGAAGTAATAAAAGTTTGGAAAGTATCTGACATCTATGCACATGGAGAGATTTTTTTAATTGTGATTTCTTATTTGTATTTCTTTCACAGATGGTACTATAGCAACTGAAGATGAGATAACTTCCAAGAAAATAGAAGAGGAAAAGCACAGTATTCATACTTCAAAAATATTAGCAAGCAAGCAAAAGTCCCAATTAAGCACATTGGCTTAAAAAGTTATTCTATTTTTTACAAAGAATTAGACTTATTTTTTAAAACTACTTTCATAATAAATAGGTACCTTTTTGTTCCTTATTTTAGTCACAGAATCTGATTTAAATCCATATTTTAAGTCATTTTAATCTATATTTGCAGAGCAATTAGTGGCTTATGATGTTCTAAAGGGGCTTGCTCAGAAACTGCAGGTTCTATCATGCAGTTTCAGGTGAAAAAAATTATGTTCTTCTAAGACTAACAGGCAAAACTGGGAACTCAGACTTGTGGTCATTTCTGATGGAGAAACATGAGTGAAGACAAAAGGAGCAAATTCATTTCTCCTTTAGAAAAAAAAAGTCTTTTTACCTCATTAGGGAGTACATAGAGTTATTTACCTCATTATCTTTCTACCAATAAAAACAAGAAAAAACATCTTTGTAAATCTTGCAAATATGAAAGTGAAATGTAAATCGTTACTACAGAGGAGCTGAACACCCATACAAATTTGGAGTGATACTAATCCCTAGGAGGGTTTTGATAATATATCACTTGTACAAAATCAACAATCTTTTCCAACGCAGCTAGCCTGGAGGAAAGAAAAATCTTAAATGCTTAAATTAGAAGCCTTTAAAAAGCATAAAGAATCACAGCATGCTTACAGTTTGCAAATCCCATTATTTTCACACCTCTTAAAAATAAAACTCTGCAGTATCCAGACTGGTAAAATGAAACCAAAGCAAATAGCAAATGCAGAGGTCAATAGGGTAATGACTTCATTTGAACTATTTGGTGAACAGATCAATATGTCAGAGAATCAATACTGAAGGGCTTTTTAATTATAAATTACATCCAAGCTGAAAAACAAAATGAAAAGTGACATAAGAATGCAGAACTATGTCAGAGCTGACATAGTCAGGAAAGCAAAAAGACAGACCATAACTGGCTGAACTTTCAAAAGTAAATATGACAAGTTATATAGTATTAAGAGCATTAATGATCCCTCTGTCATTGTATCACCACTCAGCAGGGTCTGTAAACCTTTATTTGACATACTGAAATAATAATGACTAAAGACATTCACAGCTTTCACTGTTGTACTTATCTAGTATGGAATGTGAACAAATATAAACTTTGCATGTGAAAGGAAGGATAGAAGGCAAGGAAATTATCTGAATTATCCCAGATTTTTTGCAATTGGAAGTAGCATCAGTGTTTCATTTCACCCTTCTACTAAAAACCATCTGTGGTGAATGATTGATGCCATACATGGTGATGTTATTGCTAGAGTCATGTGACTAAAGTATGCAGATGCTATGAGAACTGGGCATCATGCACACAGATATTTGGTGCAACCTCTAGTTCAAAAAGTCTTAGTATCTTTAGCATCCTTGTTATCAGAAGAGTAAAACCGATATCAAGTGTTTTTTAAAGACAATATACCTATAACAATCACAACCAGTTTAACTAAAAGACTGCAAGATCCAGTTTGAAAATTCACAATACTCTTGTTCTACAAGACATTGATGGGTTTTCACTTTATCCTTAGAAGGTTTGCTTTAACTTCTCAGTGGCACTACTGAGTGGTTTTGAGCTCATACACATGATGAAATTAAAGTACAGTGATAACACACATCTAAACTGGAAAAAAAAGTGATTGACACATCTGTGGTGTTAAGTAGCTCTGAAAACATGCCTAAGAGGTAGGTACACCAATTTTCTGGTCAGCAGAATCATATAATATCGTAAACCCAACCAAATAAAATTCCAGTGCAGTAATGAAAGTTTTCCCACAGAAAGAAAACATTCATGACTGAAGCTATGAGATTTCTATCACCAAAAAAAAAAAAAAACCCACAAACAAAAAAAAAACCCACCAAAAAAAACCCTGAAAATATTAGTTGAAAGTACTTTCTGAAAAAGAAGTTTACTGTAAACCTGATAAGTTTGACTGCTCTGCCTATAATGCCATTTTCATTCTTTCTTAATATTTTCCAGCTGAATTAATGAAGGTAAAATATTAAGACTACAACAGAGTTCATAAAGAAGACATCTGCTCTCAAGAAACATGAAGTATGCGTGACAACATTCCACACCCTTGCCAGACATGAAGACCACACAGGATGGCGGTAACGTGAAATGAAAATGTATTCTGAAAAATGATAAAGAACAGCACTGCAGCCTGCTCACACATACTCATACCTCCTGGGGAAAAAGGAAGGAAACATGAAACTAAAAACTAGATAAAGCAAAGCAGAAAGGACAAATTCAATTAACCTCTGCCAGAGAAGGCATATTTTCCCTGTTTCTTCATTATCAGTTACATCACTCTCAGTGTATATTGTCAGGACTTCAGCACAGGAGATTTTGGTAGGCAAAAGTCAACTTTTGCATCTTATTACCTTGTCGTCCCTGAAGAAGAAAGCCAACAGAGTTTACAATAAGGGTAGGAATAAAAGCAAACCACATAATGCAAAGTCTTGACCTGTAAAACAATTAAGCATTTTTCCTCACTTCATCTTTAACTCCTGACATATATTTCATATTGCTCTGTCATGCAGCAGAAAAGTGTAACCAGATTTCACTACATCTGGAGTATGGTCAAATGGAAGCAAAGTGTAAATGTAAAAATGACATTCACCAGCCAAAATAAAGCAACAGAACTATTACAGATAAATCATCATCATCAGTTGGAGGTTTGTTGCTTGCTATGAGGTGAATAATTACAAACTCTAACACAGCAATAGGCATCTTTACTCTGAAAATATGTCAACATCGTAAAATATAAGCACAGCCAGAAACATTTTCTGAGCACATTAAATTCATTAAATTAATTGTTTCTTATTAGATGTAAAGTCAGTGTATCAATTTATGAACCATGGTCAAAAGACTGAATTCTTTCTGCATTCATCCAAGTTTTGGTCTCATGCTGAGGTGTAATAATAGGGATTATAAAAATTTTGAGGTCCAGAAATTGTTTATGAAGAAAATCAAGTGTCAGGCTTAGAGACTGTTCAAAATTCTCTTATTCAGTGCACTATCCTTTGGCTTACATATGGATTGCATCCTATGAGATGTTGTGTCACAGGATGTGGCTATACAATTTAAATTTTAAATAAAATTTTAAAAGGACAAGCAAACAAACCAAACCGAAACAAACCAAATGAACACTACAGTTCAGTCACTGCCAGAACTGTGACTGAAGGTGAATGCCCCTGCTCCAGAAGTACAGCACCATTTCAGTGCATGGCACTGACAACAGACTAGGTACCTGCCACAGAGCATTTTTGCTGATTTAGGTGGACACAAAACTCATAGAGATGGCTTGAAGCACAAAACCCCCAGCTAGCTTGGAGGATCTCTGCACTGTGCTACTAGGAAGACCATTGTTTCCTTAAGATCAGCTGCTTGTCTATAATTGTTGCTCTCACCATTTCTCGGGAGCTTGAGGCGAGTTCAGGACATTTTGAAGGTTTCATCCAAGTGTCTTGGAGGCAGGAAATATCTCCATGTCCACTAACACAGGTTCCTGAATATAAGTGAATTTTCTGAAAAACAGGGAGTGGGTTTATTAGGCACAACTCTTCACTTCTGAACACATCACGTCATACGGTGAACTTGTAGTGCTGTGGCACAAAGCTTGCATGCTGGGATTATTTGCTCACTTTATTATCATATAAGCCATGGCAGAAGAAGAAAGGTTACATTATCTCTGTATACTGTGCTAGTGATATGACCACTATTAGAGCACTGTATCCAGGTATGACCTCCACGTTTTAGGAAGAATATCAATAAATTGGAAAAAAAAAAAGATAAATCCCCGTGAACATTTAAAGAATCAAAATCTTTGAGTTATAGAGAAATTAAGAAATTAATTCAATGTAGCACATTGCAAAGAAGCATACAACCTGGATATAATAGACAAAGAAGCAGGTTTTTAAATCTATCTCCTCTGTTTCTCAAATTAAGATATAATGAGATGTGTACAAGTTGTAGACTAAAGGTTAATAAATTAAATATAAAAAATTTTCCCATCTTTATAACAGAGCATGAAATTAGTCATCAGTATAACTTAATAAGCACTGTTCATCAATAAAAGTAAGAGATTCAAGGCTTGAGGGTTTTTTCCTAGGAGCAGTGACTACTGAGCACTGTGCATCTCCCAGTCAGATATCATTCATAGAAGTTCTATAGCTTCTGTGGCAAAGGAAATCAGAACAAGATGACCATGGTGGTTCTGACATCTCACCTCAAAATTCATGAACTGAAACACCTAAACAGTAATAAAGAAACATTTAAAATTTTGCTGAGGCCTCCAGAATGATATGCAAATACATACCACAATACAAAACCATAGTGTAATTTTCTGTTACTTTTCCAAAATGCCTTGTAAACTATACACTTACAAAGTAATAGAAGTTCATTACCTGTGCTTCGGAGTAATAGAGTTTTATATTAGAAATTTCAGTAAAAAGAATCAAACAAAATACGGCAATTCTTGTGTCCTATTTTTCTATCCATGAGAAAGCAGCCAAACTGAAATCAGTCCAATTAATCTTACTTGTAAGTAACCTGTGAATTTCTCTCTGTGAGAAATGTTCCAGTGTTCTTACTTATGGGGGCACTCTGGCTTTGAGGACATGACTAATATATTCCTTATTTGCCTACAAGAAAACATGTAAAAAGGTGATTCCAATATGGTTAGATGGATACATTTGCAGTATTATCATTATTGCTATTATTATTATTTCAAGAGCTGACATCTCTGAAAAAGCTCATTTTGGAGCATTCTTGAAGTATTTTCTCAAGCAATGACATTCAAATTGTCTCTGACATTTCTGAAGACAGTTTCTTTAATGAAAAGTGGCAAAACTCCTTCTTTTGGTATGCAGCTGCAATCAAGGATATTTACTCACCATAGAACACATCAAAATAATGGATGGCACTCCCAGTAAAGAAAATTAATTTAAACAAGTCAGGTAGAAACACGTACCTCTTTCCAGAGAAAAGTTTCTTTGTAGAGGTTCAGTTTATTTATTGCCTCTTTGGAAAACCATACTGCACAATTGCTTTGTATTAATTTATTTTCCCAGCACATGCCTTTGAAATGAAACAAAATTCCAATACTTCCAGTAGTAACGTTGCTTCTCTCAACCTGTGCGCAAAAAAAAAAAAAAAAAAAATCCATTTTGACTTCCAACTGGCCTATTAGTTAGTTAATTAGCGCAGCTTATTACAAAATCAATAACAACATGCCTTTGCTGATACTTTTCCCATTTACGAATGTGAATATACAGGGCTTCCAACTACTTCATTATTGAATGTATTTGTTGCAAAGATTCTTCAGTGAGGAATGCATTAGGCTGGCCTGAAGTTTTTTCCACGTATATAGAACACATATAAAAGTGAGAATGAGGGAAGACTGCTTGCTACATTTCTAATTCTATAAAGTCTGTTTAGTTACCAGACTTTTCTTTCCTGTATGAAACATCAATAAAATACAGTATTAAAAACCCACACAATTTTCTATATTCTTTAATACAATGCCCTCTATAAATAGAAATAAAAGAGCAACATCATTGCCTCACTCTAACTCATGTAATACCAGCAGTATCAATTTTGTGTGCTTCTGAGCCCAATAACATTAGATGCACAGCTATCTCTGGTACGGTAAAATGCGAAGAGGCACATTTCTGGTCTCATAAAGTCCTTTTCAGTACTCAATAGCAACAGAGTAATTCTAGCCAAACTAAGTTGCCAGCACACAGGACATGTATATTCTAAGGTTAAGTTTGTCTCACAGTGTTGAAACATTATTTCTCTTTTTGACCACTCTGACAGGTTTCCTGACCCCCTGGCACTCCCTCTTTTACTTCTTTGCAGGAAATAGGACACCTACAACCCATGTAGTCTAGGCCAGATTACAAGACTGATCCCTCAAGGTTTGCTAGGAGTTTAAATTATTCTGGTGTGTGATGATACTAGGTAGAACTCAAATCTTCAGTGATACTTAGAAGGAAGTAAGCAGTAGGATTTGCACTTTTTCACACTATTTCATTTAGTTCCAAAAATATAAAACACAAAAAGTACAAAACCACAAGCCCTGGAGAAATTCAACTTCCTTCATTTTGGCTCTTCACTAAGCATTTCTAAGCATTGTGGATCTAAATAAGCTTCTTATGTGGCTAATTAACAGCTTCTCATACTTATATTAGATGACTTTTAAAGGCTTAACTATATTAGAAAATTATGCTAATATATTGTGATTTCTGACCAACAGAGTTATCTACCTAGCAATGTATGGTTGCTTTCCCTGGTAGCTGGAAGCCTGTGTGAGTGGTTACGTGCCTGGGTGATCTGTTCAAGTATTGTAAAGGAGCAGGCTACACGCAGTAGTGCTGTATCTGGTTCTTCCGTATTCTAACAGCTCACGGCTGACAGTTCAAACGTGGAAACAGAAACTTCTTCTTTCTGCAGCAAGAAATATGCCTCTGGCATCTTTCTTTTGCACTTGTCAGTCTTGAAGCTGTACTATACAGATTTTTGAGAGCACTAGAGCAGCAGTGCTAACATAAGAGTTACAGAAACACTGATATTTCAGGATCTGAAGGGAGGCTTGTTTTCATAGAAAATAAGTGAGAAAATGCTTGCAAATATTCCATGGACTGTATGGGATTATGCCAGTGCTTTGACTGTGCCTGCCCCAACATCTTCCTTGGATGATCTCTTCATTGCTTGGAAATTAGTGCAAAGTCTGACTTCAGTACAGTTTGATCCGCCCAGACCTGGATTTACCATTATATCTCTCATCACAGAACTGACAATGGGCACATAATTTCTTTGATAAAACTGTCTGGATATTTTCATCATCTCACCACAATCATTTTAAAAGAATAACCACAATGGCTTTAAAAAACCTTTGCTCCACAGCCGGGTGGTCCATGGGAACAAGCTGAGATTTCCCAAGCTGAACCTCACAAAATTTGATACAATTTATGTTCCTCAGAGCTCTGATACACAGGACACAATCGGCTATTGAGATGAGCCTGCTTATAAAGCAGTGCAAAAGGTGTTCCCAGATCCCACTTTATGCTGCTCTTTCTCTAATTTCAAGCACATTTTATCTGTAAACCAAACAATCCTATGCCCCATAGAGGCTCTTCTGTGTCAAGTTCCAGACAAACCAATGGAATAGGAATGACGGACTAGACGTTAGTATAAACATTTTCCACTGGAACAAAGATTCGGTCTAAAACACCTCTCTGTATGTGGGGCTTGGGATGTAAACTGATCCACAGAACTGGTTTTGTTCCTGCTCTTTTTTGCCAATAATGGAAGCTACAAACATCCGACCAACCTCAAGGAACTTATCTCTCTTTTAATAGTGCACAATTTTCCCCCAGTGTTTGAAGAATAATATGTCGTGGTGAAAAAATGCTAGGCGAAGGATAAAGTTAANGCTCATCGTCTCTGGGTACTCAACATGTTTTCTACAAATAAAACACTCCAATATCTGTTTGTTCTGCAGTCCTAGTGGCAACGTGAACTATATTTCAAAAAGCAGATTTTTCTGGACCCTATGGGATATAAGACGAAGTGCTTCCCTCAAGTATACCGTAGAGTCCTGCCCTCTGCACTGCAGAACTGTTCTGCTGTCTTCACGTATCACTGTCGGTACAGGTACAAGGTAGCAGACGTGCAGAAAGGAGTGCTCCATCCAGAAACAGCATACATTTGTAGTGCTTGTGAAAATCAGGTTAGTAGAGACAGAGACAAATGCAAGCAACAAAGCAAATAAGATTTAACTCTTTCAGGTAACAATGCACAGGAGAAAACCATGAGCAAAGGTGGATCATCAAAATATGAAGCATAGCTACTTAACCAGATGACCAAAATGGTTCTCAAAATAATTTCTTTATGCAGTACTACATGCTGTGCCATAACATGCATTATTAGTTTTTCTAGCAGAGTAAGTCAACAATATTTTCTAAGCCATGCCACAGATCAAAGACCTGGATACTGTTCCTATTAAAAATGACAACTGTGATAATCATTTTTGTTAACATTCAAATGAGCCAACTACATTACTTTTTTGTTGGGAAAAAATGCACAGGATTATTGAACATGACTACATTCTCCTCTTTGCTAAAATGTAAATGGAATGATAATTTTCTTCCTCTCATGGAAAATAAGATGAATTTAAAAATCTGTTTATGCTGTAAAAGCATTGTAGTATTGTAGTCCATGGAACATTTGCTGAGCATTTTCAGTCATTTCCATAATATCAAACCTTTATCTTCAGTCCCTAAGGTTTTGAACAAATTTTGTGATGTCATTGCTGTTCTACTGCACCATTTGCTCTTAAAAGTTAATCGAGAAAGAAAGCAAGTTTTGGAGGAATTAAATAAAAATTTCTAATACCAAGAGCAGGCAAGGACAATTGAATCATTTCCACATTTCTTTAGAATCTCCCTCATGCTTAGGCAGTTCTGCGTGGTGAGTCATGTTGGGATGTAGGTGATGTATGCAGCAAAACCATTTATACAGAGTAATTTGCTCCTTATTAGGGTAGCAAAATCTACTGCCATAAGAATTGTAAATCTTAGAGTAATAATGCACAGGGTAACCAGATATCCCCACATAGTTTGTGCTTTGCAGGGTTTTCCCCTGCTGGGATCTCTCTCCTGAGCTGCAAGATAAGGTAAAAGAACCTTTACCTTTCTTGCTGTGCTCCTTTCCAAAGTCTGCTCCTTTCAGTTCCGTTATGCCTTGTATGAGCATGTGGGACCACACTGCTTACAATTAATGCTTGAGAATCTCTCACTTTTTTTTAAGTGTACAATTAAAGAAGACAAGTTCAAATTACCATAGCAGAAAACTTGGGTGCTAGGAAATTTTACAGCCTCTGAAGTCAACTAAGACACCACCCCACTGATTGACTGATCTCAGAAGGTCAAATGAGAGTTTTACAATTAGCTATGAAAAACATTTTATATGGAGGAGGCATATTAGATTTTCTGAAATAAGATCTCTTTAGAGAGTAGCATGCTATGAATTTCGAAGTGCTATCCTGATGACTTTTGCTCACAGGGGAGTAAAAGATCAGACACATATCAAGAGCTTTGATTTATGTAGTGCAGATGAAACGACACATTTTCAGCAGTTTGGCTTTAGAAAAAAAAGTGTGCCTAAATATGGATTTCATTTATTTGATAATTTCTGTTTCATCTTCCCAGTTATTACAAACTTGCTGGCACAATGGACTCTTACAAGAAATCAGTGACTCAATTCTAAATTAATATCTTTGAAAAACTCTTCAGCATATGGCTAAATTTGTTTGCTCTTGCTATCCATAAATGTCTGTGCCTTCAACTTTTGTATTTACATGTTACATGTGTTCATTATGTGGGCTCATAAGAAGAGGCAATCAGAAAGTGACTACATTTGTGTCTACTTATATGGTACGGTTTTAATATAGATCTTAATATCATTTCAGTGTTTCTCAGGTAGTAGTACATGGTAACCACTGTCAAGTCTGTTTCTCAGTATTGACTAGAATTACTTGATTATAGCTGATTAAGCATAAGGAACTACCTTTTGCACCACATCATGACTCCTTTCATTATGTTCTAACACGAAGGAAATTCCTTACGTGGAGAAAAATAATCTGTAAAAGCTTACCATAGAGGCAGGCTGGAAGACTACGCCAAAGTCTCAGACAATCTCTAGGCAGAAAAAGAAAAGAAAAAGAATACATGTATTTAGTAAGTTCACTTTTTATGTAATATGTCCAGTTCTCACACCCACAGCTGTTGAGAAAACTCAGAATGTGAGAGCTGTAACAAAATGGAGGCCAGTCACTACAAAGAGCTTCTCACAGCTGAATGCTCATGTTTAGAGCGCGCACACAAAGCTTTTAACTCTTAACTTGGAGTTGCCACAGATTGCTATGGGAACTGAGGTCAGGAACTGGGAATGTTCTTTAGTGGAGGATCATAGATAAAGATAACTTTAAACTTGCATGACAAAGAGTTTTCTTTGGTTTGGTTACAGGTTCTACATCCTGTCTAGAAATCTGGAAAATTTCTGAACACTAAATGGATTCTCTCTATAACCGGAACCTTTAAAACCTCTATTCTGTATTATCATCCTTGCTTTTACAGCCCTGTTGAAAGCTGCTCATCAGAAAGCTAAAAGGCAATTTAAGCAGAATATGAACTGGACTGTTAAAACTTTCTGACAATGCTCTTCCAGTATAAATCAATACATTTATAAGGATCTAACCATATAATAAAATAATTGTGTCTCTGTGCTCAGTCACTCTTTGATAATTGAAAAAGAGATTTTATGCACTTGAATTCAGGAAAACAGTGCAGTTCTAGGGAACTAATGTTTTAACCCAAGAGAAACCTACAGCTCATTCCTAAGCATCACTTCTTAAGGTGCAGCTTGACTTTAGACATTGGTGATTCAAACATACACATGCATTTAAGGTGGATAAATTTTTCAAAATTTTTGAGATTGTCCAGGAAACAGAAGGCAATATGACCTCTAATAAAAGCAGAAACTATCCAAAGGACCTACTGAAAAAGTGGAGATATGGAGGTTTCTTGCATTTTCTGCTTCTTGTGCTGAGCTTGACAGAACCAAATGCTTGGAAACTTCTTCTCTTTGGCTTTTATTTGAAGAATGTAGAAATCCAAATAAAGAATTATAGTTTCAACCTCACTCTTTCTCAAGAATTTCTCAACAACAGTTCATTTCAATGAAACATTCCACCACAACGTATTTTTTAATTAATTTTATATAAGATTTTCCTTATCAGTTGAGTTGATAGCACCCAAATTTCAAGTCTGAAGACACACATATGGTTAATAAATCTCAAGTTAAGAAAACAGTTCTTAATCCTGGTGAATCCCTGAAAATGTATTTTTATATTATACAGAAAATAACTATTAAACTCTAGCTGCTGCCAAAGCTATCTTCAAATGCAAGTGGAATGAATTCCTTGTAAAAGGAATTTTATATGAATGTGCAGAAAACTGGGAATTATTAGTGAAAAGTAATGATCACCTTTCCACCAGAAGATGGATGACAAGAAACAGTAGTCAATACCCCATTAACAGGTCCATTATAACTTTGAAATAGAAACACACTCTGTTTTAGAAAGCTAAAACAGTTGTAAGTGAATTTTAACAGTTGAACAAATGTACATGTTAATCTACAGTTACAAAAGTTAAATAAATTAGTCATGCCATCACCATCACTTCTACTGCACAAAAAAGTTTGTAACTCATTTTAAGACCCATTATCAAACTGTTCATTTTGACTACACACACTTTTATTGCAAATGTTGTGTCAGCATTTCCATTACAAACACCTCTTTCCAGAAGCTTATGATTTAATCACTTTTGAAATTCTGCATTGAATCCTTCACTCTGAAAGGTGTTTATAGGGATAGTTTTAGTATAGTTCTAAAAAACCTATAGAAGTGCAAAAATAATATTTATTATTTTAAATAATTATTTCAGGTTCAAAAATTTCTCTGCAGTTATGGATATGCAAATGTCTATCCGACTCAGGTCAAAACTGAGAGCAAAACCCCAGAAAAATGTTTTTCAAAACTGAAACACTGAAAATATGTCAACTCCCTCGTTTTTTCCTCAAAATTCAATTAATTGCTCAGAATATGTTCCTTCATGCCAAAGTCTGTTACTTTCATAGTGTCTGGATGTCAATGAATACAATGAGAAAACTAGAACTCATTTTTGCTGATCCAACAGGCTGACAGGATCTGGACCTTATTTCACAAACATTGCCTGTCAGTGGAAGTACATTATTGAACTACTTACTGACATGATTTAAAATAGTTGCCTTGTCTCGTTGCACTTGAAATCTGGAATTCTAGGTCTGCAAATTCAGATCTCATGGGTTTTCTTCTTTACCATAATTAAAAATACGGATCTTAAGAGCTCATATGAGCCTTTTCTGTTCAGGAAAACTCTGCTGTCAGAGAGACAAATGTACACAAAGAAGTCAGGAAAGTATATTGCACTGTTTCCTCTGGGGTGGTCTGTCATGGAAAAATATGTTACTCAAGTTTTGGGAGTCAGAGTGAAAAAAAATTCTACTATCCATATCCTGCATATCCAAGAAACAAAAGTCTCATGTAGGACTCCTCCATTAAAAGTGTCGTTCATGACACAAAATAAAAACAAAAAAAAAAAAAATTGAAAAAAAACCCCAAAAATGGACAACAAAATAAAATCCTGGTCCAGCTTAGTTGTTCAAAACGTAACACTACCAGACAAGAATTTCAGAAAAATACAGCAGTCTAGCTGGACTACAGCTGTTTTCGAACCAAGTTTGGTGTTGAGGAGAGATACATTTTCTAAGCCCTTTTTTAAATTTTACATAGCTATTCTTACCATGTCAAACTTTTCCACATCTCAAGATGATTAATAAAAATAGTGCAAAAATCCTGGTCTATTTGAAGTGAAAACTTCAAATTAAACCCTATTCTGAAGAGTATACCATGAAATGCTCCTTCCCACTAATCCATAAAACCAGCTGTGTGATGGTTATATATGGTAGTACGTGGAGGCACTCCCTTAGGCAGGAAATCTGAAAATATTTAGATGGAGGGTATAGGTCTCTAAAATAACATATGTTAAATGATCCTTTGCTAGAAAGATTGAAAATACATGTATGTAGACAAGCCAGACAGATGGATTTCTAGCAGCTCACAGTCACATAGCTTAAGGGTATATAAGGTGATGTCGTGGGTGATTACTGCACCTTAGGTACATCTACCAAATTTTGCTCTTGGCAGATAACCAAGTACAGTCTGCAGTATACCCCTATCTGAGTACATTCGGATTTCACGGTGGATGGAGTTACAGGCTTGGGTGCATCCTCCTGAGAAATGCTACTTCGAAAACTTTTACAAAAAGTAATTGAGCCGTATGCACTTTAAAGAGATAAGTGATACTGACTGCTGGACATGTTTCTCCCCTTCCACCTGGAGAGCACTGATTACCCAATTAGGGCTGACTATATTACTGAAAATCAAAGACATTCAGGAGAAAATAGGGTGGTGTAGAGAGGGTTGGCAAATGCAACTTGGCATGTTTGAAAGATCAGGGAATTCCTAAAACAAAATCCTGTGAATGTAGGATTCTCCTCTGAGAGATGCAAAAAATTCAACAACAAAGGACTGTTACACATGTAGAAAGAGTAGCAAGAAACAAGCACATGGTATTCAGTCCAAGATTCCTACACAAATCTAAAGGTTAAATGAGTGGAGTACAAGCATTTGAAAACTTCTTTGTTCTCCAGACTTGCAAAGAAATAAATGTGACTTATTTTCTTCTCCTTTATTTGTTTCTTTACCAGATAACAATTGGAAAAAAAAAAAAATTATGCCATTCTTCAAACTTCAAGGCTCTAGTAATTACAATCCAAAACCTATTTAGCAAAAAACTACATTCTCTTGCCCTCCCTGTCTCTTTCTGCATCTTCCCAAACCAAGACTGAAAAACAATGTAAACCTGTTCCTCATCCTTCTATTGTCTAACCCCAAAGCCTGTTGTGTTTTCTCTAATTCCTGGATACAGAGTACAACCCTCTCCAAAACCGTATTTTCACAAGCATTCTGTATATTTTAGAGCAACTTACATGTGTCTCAATCCCACTGTCCGTATCAGGAGGCTCCTCTGACAGCAAGAACTGTACCTCACATCCCTGCAGCACCAGAGTCTCTCTCTAGCTTTGGAATCTCTTACATCATACACTGATTCTCAGCCCAATACACCCACAGCTTTGCACAGTGTTCAAAACCTAGGAAGGGAAAAAAATGGAAGAGAGAGAAATATTTTTCAGCATGGCTCAGGACAGCATTATCTCCACAAGGCTTTACCAAAAATGTTTATTATGGTTTAATCCTTGTTGGTAAAAGTAGAACATACTTTGTAAGTGGAACCAAAAATTTAGTGTTGGCTCAGATAACATCCAAATTATTCAGTCAAAGTAAAATACTTCTCATTAATCTAGATACAATAAGATCAATAGTCTATTAATAAAAATAAAAAAGGCCTTCAAACTGTAATGGAAGAAAACTTACTAACCACTCAATTTTCCTCATGTTGTAGTCTGCTTTCCAATGTCCTCCTAAGTCAGAAGATTGGTGACTCCTGGTCTTTTCCAGGCAGAGTTGTCCTGTGACATGTCACTGTGAGTTACCAACACTCATAATTATTCGCTAGGAGCACCACAATGCTGGTGATGGGGCTCTTTTCCTCCTCACTCTTGGATTCACTTGAATCTATTTTTAAGTATTTTCTCATCACAGTCTACTTCCCTTCCCTTATGCCCCCCACACTGGTTTTCAGACGAATTTTGAAAGCTGCAGAATAAGCTCCCACTGTCTCAGTTGGCACTAAGGGCTGTTGTTTGCTCGGCTACCACACTGCCTGGTGTGCTAGACCTGTTAATCTACTCCCTACGTGTGTCAAATATTTAGGATGAGACTGAGTTAAAGCAGATAAGTAAGAGTCAACTCTAGAAAATTGTTAAAAGAAGCTAAAATCAGTTCAGGCCTAAGTCCTGTCAGGTCAATACAAAGTCTATCTACTTAAACTTACCATGGCAAAATTCTTACTTACTAAGCTGTGAAAGATAACTGTTTGTTGCCTGGATTCTGGTTTCTACCTTCCCTTCATATGTTCCGTTGGCCAGAGGACAAGAAAGGATGAGTAGAGAAAGCAGTGGGCATCAGCTCCAGCTTCAAAACAGCTCCAATACAGAAGGTGTAAACTAGTATCACAATTCTTTGTACTAGAATTACATAGTAGTTTCTAAAACAAAAAACAAATTAAAATCTCCTTTTCAGATCTTGCTCTTACAATATTTCAGACACTTCTATTAATTTTATTTTCCTTCCCCTTGGAATTTATTAATGAAAATTCTCCAGGCTTAGTTTTAGTTTTGTACTTCAGTGTTATCCACTATGAAGGACTGCTTTTCTGATTGCAGCTTTCAAATTATATATAATTACAATGACTGTTTAGATATCCCTTGTTATTTTTTTAGCATGACTGTAGAAGCTGCTAAGTAAATGAAGCAAAATTCAGAAAATTAAGGGATAAGATTATTACTCTATTCCACAGTCTCAAAACAAATCTTCACATTTGAATTTAGTTGTGTCTGAATAAAGAATCATACTGAATAATTAGATGTCTTAAGGAACTTCAGGAAGAGTACTAAGGCTTTACAGACTCCTACTTATTAGAAAATTATCGTTGCAAAATATAGTGATGGATGAGTGGTTCTCTGGCTCATTATTTATCACTTGTAATATTCTTTTTCCAGCTCACTAGCTAGAAACTCCCATGCAGAAAAGTAACTCATAACTGCAGGAATTGTTACCATTCCTTCATTTGAAATCAATGTGGCTCCAGCCCTGTTTATGTCTTGGTTATACTAAAGCATTCTAACAACCCACAGATAAATGAAGTGAAAGATCACTATAATTCAGACTCATGACAGTAGCACATTAACATTTATGTTCTAAAATGGTTTTTGTAGACTATTATTTAGCACTGTCAGTGAAAACAGTGACGCATTTTGCACAACAACAAAATAGAACAATAAAAGTATTTTTGAAGTTGAGGCAGTAGGTGAAATGCGTTTTGAGAGAAAAGTTTGTTGCAAATCCTGCAACATTTTCAGGGTTTTTTGAAAGTGATTGCAGAAGAGTGTTTCTGAGACACCTTAGAAAAGTAACATGATGGAGGTCAGTTATGTTTCTTTTTATCTCCCGATATTCTTGTTCCCGTTATCAAGCAGAAACTAGAAATTGATTTCATCAATTCTGAGTCTGAAATGGATGACCTCTAGATACCAGGTAACGATAGTAACATCAATTCTCATTCTTAGAAAAGCAAGAGCATTAACAAGAATAGTTAAAGGTCTCGAGGAAGGAAATAAAATGGCAACACTGAAACCCACTGGTAAATATTACAGTGCATTTAAAATACAAACAAATGTGACTACACGAATGAGAACATCTGATGCACTAAATTCATCTTGCAGGTGTGGGGAGCCTCGTCCTTACCTCTAAACTCCAATGCAGATCTTTTATCATGAATTATCCATTAATTTACCATTAATTATGCAATTATCTTCAGTTTCTTTCCCATGGACAACAAGCTGATTCAAGAGTTTTCTCTGTGCCGCTGTTAGTGTCTGAATATGGCTTCAATTATTTTCACATGTACTGAATGATTTAAGAAGAATTTGACACAGGTGAAACAGTCTCAAAAAATAATTGCGCTTCTACAATTTCAATGAAAATAGAGGCAAAACTTCCTCTGAATACCTGTCCTCAGAGGAAGACTTCAGGATGACCTCCCTAGACTCCAAAGTCAAACTGGTCTGAGAGAAATCTATAGGAAAACAGACTGCCTTGCGTTCTAGATTTTAGGCAAATATTTGTTATGGAAAGAAATATTAAAAAAATTCTAAATCTCTGCCACTTATTATTGTCCTTCCCATTCTATTTCCAGAATAAAAAATATATTAATTGGCATGTCAATATATTTTGTATAACTATCACTTTAAAAGCTGGCACATAAATCACAGACATTTTTTGTACCGTGGAACGAGTAAAGAGTAGGTTGGAGAATACAGATAAATCCAGGCCTCTTTCCTAGCTTGACTGAAACAATCTTTTTTTTTTTCCTTTTGATTTACCTCCATCAGCTTAAAATGAAATTAAAGATACTACAGTGAACCATTCAAGGAAAAATATTGCCATATCTATTTCTCATTTTCTTAGTTCTATTAGTGCACAATGTACAGACAAGCCTCACCTTGCTATACTGGTTTCATAAGGCACCACTTTACTGTTTTACCTTTCCACCTGCAGTATGATGTATTTAACAGCAGTTGTTTAGCTGTACTTAAGTAAATGTGGCATGAATCAGAAACATGGTCTAAGATCAAAAAAATAAGCCAGAAGTAGTAGAAGATAAAGCCTATGAGATGACCCTTTGAGTTTTATCTTGAAAAAAACCCATTTTGTCAACAACTATATGCAAGACAAAATCCTCATTTTTTGTACATAACTGTTTTACACCCATGGAAATGAACAAAATACACAATAGGAAATTGCATACAGCACACAGCCCAGGTGCTGACTAAAACTTGGAAGTTGTTTTTTTTTTTTCTGTAGTGTAAGGTGCCTTTGGTATTCTACAGAAAAATCATGTAGATTATAGACAAAATGAGGCATTGTCCAATAAAGACAAGCTGTAAATTGGGTATGTCTTCCACAGAGGGACGCAGATTTATGTGGGTTTGGGTTTCAGAGATTTTACTGGGAAAAAAAAAAAGAAGGCAGATGTTTATGCACGCAGACATAGAATTGATTTATGTTTGTCTTACCACAGTTTATTGTATTAGAACTCCCTATCTTTACACGTGCTGCATCAAGTGTCTCAGCAGGGGTGTATGTTCTGCTGGAGAATTAACCAAAACACATGCTGAGAACAGCATCGACATTATATATAACTCTATGTAGGGATACCTGCAAGAGAAGGGTTGAGATCAATTCCATTAACCAGAAAGCATCACTGAAATAGATTTTAACCCCTTGGATGTAATTATCATGATTGCCATTAACACCACTCCATCCTTTTGATGGATTGAATGCCATTAGATACTGAAGTTTTACCAAGACTGTAAAGATATCCAGAGCACCTAGGGGTGGATATTTTGTGCCAGACTCAACTGATACTCCGCATTCATCCAAAACCAGCTTAAATCTTATATTAAAAAAAAAAAAANAAATAAAAAAAAAAAAAAAAAAAAAAAGGGAAGGGAAGACATCTCCTTACTTTACCATTTGTTCTCATTTTTATTTACAGATACTGATATAAACTCATAATGGAGACCAAGCCAATTCAATTCCCCTTTCCACCCTTTGCCCAGAATCTTCCTGGAGGAAGAAATGAAGAATGTTACAACCGCCCTGGATTACAGAACCTCACTGTTTCCTTGTATATGCCCCACCTACTTTGAAAGTATGGGTTGCAGCTTTGCATACTAACAGCTAAACAAGCTACAGATACCAATTTAACTCCACACACTGGCCTCTGGAAGGCTATTCCTAGACCATGAGGCAACATAGACAAAACTACGAAAAGACACTCATATATATAGTTCTATATTCTGCTTAGGAAATACATAATGAAATCACAACCTTCTAGCTACTAAATTCCTTGATGGATTTAGGTGTTTCAGGTCTGTTATATTCAGAGAAGTGTTTTGAGCAGAGAGCTATACCAGATATACCAGATAAAAAGCTGACTAAATTTTCACTGAATTCTGCCAGGATCGAGAAATGATGCAGTCAGCTGAGAATGTTGCTTGCAGGGCCTTTTAACCTCTCCTATAGAAATCACACCATTAAATAGAACTCAAGGTTTCTCCGCACATCCACCTGTGTATCAAGCACTTGAAGATTCATAACCTTTCTTGTCTCTCAAATTTTGTATTTGCAACCTTCTGAGCTTCTAGGCACAGAGCAACATTTTTTGTGCAAATGAAAAAGTATAGACATCGGCTTTTAGGATATAAAAATGCAGTGTCTAACTGTGCGTAAAAGGAGATCATAAAAATAAAAAATTATTAAAATATGCATGCTTTATTTAAGCATTTCTTAAGGATAGTTTAAGAATTTGAATTCATTACTTATACAGGTTCCCATAACCCTGCACTGAACAACTTTACACTAATCTGAGAATGTAGAGATTCTGCAACAAAGACAAGATACTAAAAGTTAATTCTTCAAAACTAAACATTGCTGCAGACATCTGCCTTAATTTGCCACTTATTCATGGATGTGGAACACATGGAACCTGTCTCACTGTAGTATCTGGTGGTACCAATGATATCAAAAGGTCTAAAATTATTCAGTGAGGGTGTATTGATCTAACTGAGAAGCATAGCTAGATCTATGCAAATCTGCAACATTTCTTCTTCAACAATATAAGTTAGGCTGTTAGTAAAATGGGTGGGAGGAGGAATCAGGAGCAACTGTATGCAGGAAAAGTTGATTATGAACGTAAATTATGGTGGAGAATATTTCTGGAGCTTCTGAACTGAGACCTTCATTCTCTTTAATACTCAAAATCAAAAGTTATGAATTGTGGGTTAAATGTTATCTTCTATCCTGCTGTAAATCCAGACTAGCTATTGTCTTCAATGGAATAATATTGTTACCAAGATCAGTTTTTTCACCTAACCATTTCTTGTCCTTATCCAATCACAAAATCATTTTATAAACTAGTATATCAGTGTTTAATTACACACATAGTAGCTACTAAATTTGTTTAGAAACTGTGGAAAATGTTATTGACCATCTCCTTTTAATTACTGGAAAAACACCTAAAGCAATTTTGGTGGCCCGTAAGTAGTAGTAGCTGTTTTGCACAGCTGTGTAGAGGCTCCGTTAAAATTCAAGTTAGCTGTGTATTAGTCCTCATAAAATTATCAAACATTAAGGGAATCTGTGCCACTTTTTCCAAGTTGTCTAGACCAGAATTCTTCTCTGGAAATTCTGAAGTACCTTTCACATAGCCTTCAGTAAAATCATAGAATGACTGAAATTAACAGCATTATAGTTATTCCAATATTTTCAAGACTGAATCCATAAAGAAATCAGTCACATACTTGACTTTCTCAGTTTTAAAGATGTAAGGAAGCAAAATACATCAAATTTTCCACTTACAATATTATGAGATAAATTACATATTTAGTCCTCATTAGTTTATGAAACTTTTTGAAGTATGCACTTAATATTTCATATGATGCTGTCAATAAGAGAAGAACTGTATAAAGAGCTATTTGAAAAAAGGTTGTCTCCTTTGAATTTGGCAATTAGGAATTAAGTTTGGCATATCTGAGGAACATGAATAAATCTACCTAGTGCAACTTAAATCTCAAACATAGATATAACTTAAATATTTTGGTATTGGATGTGTGTTAACCTAACTAAGAAAGAGCCATCATTTTGTTAGTATGATTTATACTAATTCAACACATTTGAAATGCAATTTAAGTGCAATTGCTTTCATAACACAGTTGCTGGGAGGGGGCAATATTAGTGGTCCAAATTTGGTGAACTCTTCATAGTTCTCTACCTTTACTAGACTATACTGGCAGTAGAGAATACCTTGCATCCAGAATGACGACATATTATTGTTTGTACTCTAGTACAAGTCTTGCCTGGTGTTTCACTGCCATTTGCTGCATTCTTCCAATGGTCATAGCTTTTATCCATTTTCGTGTGACTGCTCTGAAAGACAGGAGAGAGTTCAAGATTGTCAAGGAAATCTCACAGCTAAGTAAATCTGCAAAGAAATTTACATCTCAAAAGAAGAGCATTGGCTACATGGGAAAATCAGCAATCCAAAGCTAATGTCAGCCCTTATTCAAATAAAGGGTGAAATGCCAAATGTTGTTTAAATTTTCAAAGTTTGAGATGGTTACTTTATTAAGTAAATGAATCCATTCCTGAACTTATTTCTCAAATAGTAAAATGATGAAAATACAATACGCAATGTGTGCTGGGCTTTCATTTTATTATTTGTTGCTGTTCATTTTTAATAAAGTTCAAATTATGAGGAAAATAAATGTGGACAGCAATAGTATCTTCTACTTTATCATTAATGAATAGTACTTTTTCATGAGCTAAAAAATATATGCATTTTCTTCTCAACCCCAAAGGAAGGTATTGACAATCATATTGACAATCACAATATTCATTCTTTTTCTAACACTAGCAGAAGTCCTGCGGAATGGGGATTTTGGTCTAAATTTTTAAGTTTGTAAAAGGTAATTCTGGATTGCACTACTATAAGAAACAAACTCTGTCCAGTGTTTTGTTAAAAAAACAAAATAAAAAGCTTCTAACACTGTTTACACTGCAACATCGCATTCATAGCAAATAATTCTGACATTATGACCAGTGAGGTTATCAGGCACAGTTTTCATACTGTATTTTGTATTTGCTTGTCTTTTCTGGCATAGTTAAAATTAATACTTAGTAACTTTTTTTCCACTATGAAAAAGGACCTCTAGCAAATTTGAAAAAAAAAAAATGCAGTAAACAACAACAATTCTTCAAATGACATCTGTAACAGGATTCAGTTATGGCACAAATATGCAATAAAAATGATCATTAATAACTAATCTTTTTTTAGCTGTGTTGACTTTAAAATAACTTTGGGAGAAAAGTACTAATAAAAAATTAAAACAGTGGCATATATATAATGTAATACTTCTGAATTCCTCAATTTCAAAGAGTGAATAATGCAGCAAGGTCAAAGATTTGTGTTTAACCAAAATAGAATTATATTCTCAGGTACGTTTTCTTACTCATTTAATGACTATCAGAACAGCAATCATAGAACCTCTTTGGTAATAAAAAACTAGGGTTTAGGATTTCACTTTCAGTGCTTTTCTGTACTCTGAACTGTCAGTTGTTTTATTTCATTTTATAATATTGATCTCAACAGAAGTTTTTTTCTCTGGTTAGTAGCCACTGTAATTTCTTTGAATTCAAGTGCTTTTGCTAGACATACACAAACATAATAGACTACGATTTAGACCATGGCATTTTAAGATTAAAAAGTTTGGAGTTATACCCAAGAGACAGTGGTAGAGTGCCATTTCAGATGTGCATCTATGTTAGTCTCACTATCACTGATTTCCAATTATTACACATCTGAGATAAAAACTACTGCCCAACAAATGGCATATGACAATCTTCTCCTGATTTCCTGTCCTTTTTACGTGTAGGTCTCTTTGATTGTTCATGTATTGAGACCTGACCTCTCCTTCACTCTCTCTTCAATCTTTTCTCACAGAATTCTCCTTTATATATCTGGGGTTGGGTCTCTTTTGTGTGTGTTCTCAACTTTTAATGTAATATTCCGCATATAATTTTATTTCCATTCTGTCGTGAATAAGACATAATGTGAAAAAAGATCTTATGTCATATTCTGCAGAGTTTTCTTTTTTCCCTGATTTTTTTCTAGTCAGAAATCATGACTCAAACTCCTCTGCCTAATTATATCAGCCAAGTTAGGAAATTATTTAGACTATATAGGTTATAGTATGAGAAAAAAAGGAGAAGCCTTTTTATTACGGTATCAACACAATCAGTGCCTTGGTTTCTAGTCATTAACTAATAGTGAATAAAGATTTAGACTGGGATGCTAAACTGCTGCAGAGAAAGCAAGTTGCCTGTAGCTTGACCTATCCTTGGATGGTATAATTTAAACTCATATAGAAGTAGCTCAGTAATCATCCTTTTTCATCAAAAATACTTCTTTTCCTAGGAACAAGCAAGTCTCTAAGCCTTAAAGCACTTCAGACCTGGCACGCTCCACAGCATACCACAAAGCGAAGTGAAGCTGCAGGCAGACTGACGCACTGAAAGATGTACCTCAGGAGAGCAGCACGGATGCAGAGAAGCACTCTTTGAACTCAGTTGTTGTAAAAGTGACTAGAACTAAAAACTATATAAGGTCAAGCTGTTGAAAAAGAAGGAGGAAAGTCTAATAAAAAGACTGACAGCTTATGAACAGATTATCAACTATGAAAAAAAGCAAGCCAAAAAATCAACAATCCCAAAGAGCAAAAACATGTCAAAATAGGATGTATTGGCTCTTGAGACTTTTCTAGCTCAAACTATTGAGAAGATCTTCCTACTGATCCTTCACAGCCCCCCTCCCCCTCTACCAATAAATCACGCAACAGTACACAGAAATAACTGCAGTTACTTGTTTTAAGTCTCACCAAATATATAACAAGCCATGTGAATATACAAACATACATCAGAACAGAAGTTGTATGTGGAGAACAGCCCACACACTGGCTGGCTCAGTTCTCTGTACTGCCCTTGAGACAGTTCCTTCTTTGATGATAAAAATCATAAAGATATGCTACTTGCCATGAATACATGCCTTTCTGTTTGTTCCTCAAATTCTGTGCAATTTTGCTGTAAGAGACAGGAAGGAGACAATATTGCTAATGAAAAATCAGTATCATAGCAAGTAAACCACCCTCCTTTAAACTATATGCTGAAATGGTTCATAGGGAGACATTTTCTCTTGTTTTTATTTAGTTCAGATTCAGTCTCTATTAAATCAAGTGATTTGCACAATGTCCCTGCTGAACAGTGCAGTCAGAACCATAAAAGGACCTCATCTTCCTTATTCCACCACGATTCCACAGCAGTTAAAACAATCCGAAGACTACAGTTCTACTAGTTAACATTCCTGCTTGAATATCATTTAAACAAAATTGATGAGGTTTGAATACATTAAGGACAAACCTAGTTATGTTAGAATTCTATCCCAAGAGTCATCATAGTCTAAAATGAAGCCATTAAAGAAAAATAGTTGATTTCAGAAATGTACTATTCTATTTTATTTGAAATACCCTCCAAAAAACCTAACCTGTGCAAATTCAAAAAATCAGGTTTTAGGTGCCATTTCACCTTCGTTACCAAGCATGGGGTTAAGTATTAGTTTTTTCATCAAGTGTAAGAGCTGAACTTTGATTAAGAACACACATAAAACACTAGAAAAATAAGACTATAATTTTTCTCAGTGATAAATTACTTCTTTAAAATCAGTTATTACAGTTTCAGTATTGAACAGAAAATGCATAAGCTCCTTCAAAAAGAATAAAATTTGCTGATGCAGAGGGTTTGTGATTACACTTCTCAACCATCATAGTCACTATTTTGCTATGTAAGACACTGTGAGAGCAAATATCTGAGTGGCAAAGCTAGAGAAGATTGCTCCTGGATATAAAAGATGAGCAGAATTTTCACTCACTGAAAACCTGCTGGGAATGGCATCTGTGCTACCACATGAATCCTGTGCTCATGGTTGCCTTACGCTCTTTTCTCAGTGTTGATTACCAAAGAAATTGCTTTAGGTAAGAGCAAAATAAATACAACTTGTCTACAGCAAGCAAGATGACCAAAGTATAACAAATAAGTAATCCTTTTTTTCTTTTCATCATGATTTCTTTTTTCATATATACCCTTGGAGCACATCATCCGTGATACAAGACTGCCTGTGTCTCCTGTTAGGTCTTGGCTGAGCAGGAGTTCTAACACAAAGTTTTCACAGATAAGGCAAGTTATTAAGCAATGTAAATTTAAATTTTAAATTTATCCTAGGATCAAATGATGATGTGGTAAATGGAGTTTAATTCAGATGGTGTCCAATCACTAGCGTTGTTCCCCAGGGCTCAGTATTGGAGACAGTCCTGTTTAATAACTTTATCAATGATCTGGTCAAGGGTATTGAGTGCACCCTCAGTCAGTTTGCTGGCAACGCCAAGATGGGAGTGTTGGTCTACTGGATAGTAGGAAGCCTTTACAGAGAGATCTGTACAGGCTGGATTGATGAACTGAGGCCAGTTGCAAGAGGTTCAAAAGGTGAAGTGAAAGGTTCTGTGCCTGGGTTGCAACAGCCCCATGCAGTGCTACAGGCTGGGGGAAGAGTGGAAAGCTTCCAGATGGAAAGGGATCTGAGGATGCTGGTTGACAGCAGTTGAAAATGAGCCAGCAGGTGCCCAGGTGGCCAAGAAGGCCAATGGCATCCTGGCTTGGATCAGCAATAGTGTGGCCAGCAGGACCAGGGCAGTGACCGTCCCCATTCGCTTGACACTGGTGAGGCCACACCTCAAATCCTGTGTTCAGTTTTGGGCCCCTCACTACAAGAAAGACATTGAGGGGTTTGTGTGCGTCTAGAGAAGGGCAACGGAGCTGATGAAGGGTCTGGAGTAAAAGTTTTATGAGGAGCAGCTGAGAGAGCCGGGGCTATTTACCCTGGAGAAAAGGAGGCTCAGGGAAGATTTTATCAGTCTCTGCAACAATTTAAAAGGAGGTTAGGGTAAGGTGGGTGTTGGTCTCTTCTCCAAGTAACAAGCAATAAGATAAGAGGAAATGGCCTCAAGTTGCACCAGGGAGGTTTAGGTTAGATATTAAAAAAAAGTCTTCACTGAAAGTGTTACCAAGCACTGAAACAGGCTGCCCAGGGAAGTGGCTGAGACACCATCCCTGGATGTGGAGACGTGGCACTTGGGGACATGGTTTAATGGTGGATTTGGCTGTGTAGGGACTGTGCCTAGACTCGATGATCTTAGAGGTTTTTTTCCAACCTAAATGGTTCTATGATTCTGTAAACGTAGAGGCAAGTTTCAATATTTGGTTCATTTTTTTTAACAAAATATGCAGAACTGAACAAGATGAAAGAATGCTCATAGTATTACCCAAATTAATAATATTTTTAAATTTTTTTTTAAAATAATCAAGAAGTTAGACACTATTGTGTTAGCATTTTCAAATGAAACATTTCAGCTTTGCATGGCATTCCATAACACAAATGTGCTTCACTTTTGCTTTGTCTGAAAACACTATGGTCACTAGCTGAAGTGAAATACTGTGCTTTGGGCTGCACTAAGGATAAATTAAGTCAACATAAACTTCACCTATCTTCTTAGAAAAAGACCAAAACTATGCAATTCTAGGCAGTAAGTGTAATTTTTTTTGTTTAATATTTTGGAACTGCAGCCACTCACTTCAAACATTCAGGTTTTTAAGCAGATTTAAGGGTTTTTTTATCTTTAACACTCAGGGTTCTGGCTGGCATCTTTCAGCTCACCAGATCTCTTTTCACATTGTAGCTCTACTACAGCTTGCATATATACTGCTTTGTTAGACTAACTCTGGCTGTGTCTGTACTGCCAAATCTCTCATCTACAATGAGCTCTTTCAGTGTATCCTGGTATGCCTGAGCACAAATGTTAGTTTGCACTTAGTCCTTTGAACTGTACTATAGAGGACTACTCCTGGCACTTTGATCACTCCCTGCACTAGGAATCATTTATATCTTTCAAGACATACTTCATCAGACAGCCCAGTAGGGCTAAACACACCAGTAGCACTATCATGCCCTATTGCCAGAATAGCCCAAAATGAGTGCAGCTTCATTACGCCTCTCACCTAAAATCGGAAGATGACAGGTGTGGAGCCACACAGCTGCATTTGACCCACCAAGCTCTTTAGAGTCTGCAGACAACATTCCCCTCTGCTTAGATCCAAGTCCAGCTTTCTCAGCCACAAAATGAAATTTTAATCTGGAAATCAGCAACCTGGCCAGATTTTGGTGTGATGAGGACCAGCCAACATCACTTGCCAGAACCACGCATATGTGCCACCTCTTTGCAGCCACATGACTGTGGCTACTCTTCTCCCTAGCCACATGTCCCTGTATCTGAGACATCAGCCAGAAGACTCTGACCACAATGGTCTCTTTGTGCTACCAAAGGACTGTGTAGCCCCAGCTGTAAGCATGAGGAAAAACACAAAGAAAGTAATTTTGGATTGTCCCAGGACAGTCTACCTGTGGCTTTGGGATGCATATGGCAGAAGCCTGCAGTCTATGCCCGTTACATCCCTTTGTATTTACTGCCATCCTCCAGCTTCCAGCTTCACTTCTGTATGACAATCACCCTATGCAAAGCCCCTTTCACGATGGTCTGGGCATTCAGTGCAAAACTGTCTTGCTGTGAAGGATTCCAGAGAGAGACATGTTTGAGCTGCAGGTGTTCTGTACACACTGTCACAAGAGGAGAGAACTGCCTTCCCCTGGGAAGCTCGGTTCAGCTATCCACCATTACTGAGACGTGACAGCCACAGGCAGGCTTGCAATGCTTGACAGTACACCATTTTTCAAGACTTCCTCAGGGATACTCCCTGCAGCCTGGCAATCCTAAAATAGAGCACCCCCTGTCTTCCAGCTGTTATCCAGCTCCTCTGCAGAGAGAGCTGCAAGAGCTCATCTAACAATTTATCAGCCTGAGCCTGTCATTTCGGAAAGAGCAAGAAGAAATCCTGAAAATTAATGCTACTAAAGATAAAATCTTGCATTTGTTTAGGGGCTATAGCTAAACAAACCCTTAGAGAACATTTGATGAGTACCTATTTTTGTCCCAAACATGGCCAACAGTCCACCTTCTTGCGTCTCTTCTAAGAGCATGCCAGACCATCTTTCAAGATTAGTAACCATGAGGGTCATCCCAAAAGGCTTGTGGGATACCAACAGTTCATCGGCTCTCAGGCTCCTCTTTTATTTAGGAAAAAGAAAAGGCTCTCTGTACCTGATTAATCTGGTTCTTCCATAGAAGTTCTGCTAGGAAGCAGGGAATTCAGAAGTACATATATTTCTGGATTGAAAAGCTCTGTGACCACGAGAGGTGGTTTCAGCAGCTTCCATATCTCCATATCTGCTTTATCTGCACGTTTAACTGCAGATCCCTAAGTGCTAGGATATCACTTTTTAACAAGGGAAGGTGTCCTACTCTGCAGTTTTAGATTGGTAAAATTTCCAACAGGTAACAACACACATCCCTTTTCTGTTGTTCTATAATTTGACAGTGCCAAGGAAAACAGGAGAAGGATGAGTTGAACACTTTTCTGAATAGGCCAGATACGAAATGGCTCATCTCCATTTATGTCCTAAACTCTATGGTGAGCTATTATATAATATAGTTAATATCTGATGAAGATGCATTTGATTCGCACAGCCCAGATTTATCTGTAAGTACATATTTCTAACAGTGAAGCGAGAACAGCAGCCTAAAATGAATGCAAAGTGGAGAGGGATGTTTAACAATTTTTTCCTAAGTGCAAATACCTCTATGCATACGTTACTTCAGCAGCCACTTTTCTAGAGCTGTTTACAAGAACTGTTGTTCTTAAACTACTTTAACTATCCCCTATTCTTGATGCATGGAAAAAAAACCCTTGTGAATTCTTTTGCACCAGTCTTCTTGGTGTATAAAATAAATTTTTTAGCATGTTTTTTAGCTCTGTGTCACCTTGTTTTTTGCCTGTTATGATATTCTTCTGCAACTCTTCAGGTATCTTTCAACAGGATCCTCTTTAGTAAAAGACTTGATAGCCTCAGCATAACAGTCTTGTTTTACCACCTACAAGACATCATGGTACTAGAATGACCCCTCATTTTGCCATTGCAGGGCAGGTGTCTGTCTGCTTTGTATGAGACGGGCAGGTATAGAACCTGTAGAAC
Organism: Cnemophilus loriae; assembly: GCA_013397755.1. Classification (NCBI taxonomy): domain Eukaryota; kingdom Metazoa; phylum Chordata; class Aves; order Passeriformes; family Corvidae; genus Cnemophilus; species Cnemophilus loriae. The sequence continues at coordinate 713,325 of VZTF01000165.1, forward strand.
CTCTGCAGTACTGCCCACCCACCTTTGTCAAGCACCCTGAGAATCCGTATCTCAAATTACCCAATTTTCCCTCAAATCCTGTTTTCCGGAAAAGCATGCAGTTGCTGCTGAAAATGATGCTTCTCTTCGCTAGACCTTGTTTGCCAGGCACCTTTTGGCAATGCAGTAAGTGGCTTAGAGTAAGTTTCAGCTAACAGTCACCTTCTGTAAATAACAAAATCAAACTCTTTCTATTCTCAGAGACTAAAGCCAAAGATATTTTTCTATTTAATTTTCCTTAGTGACAGTGAAGCATAAGCCACACATCTCCAGGGCTATCATATGAGAAAAGGCCTGTACCAACAAGTACCTTACAGACATCTGTAACTACAGACCTGCTGGTCTGTTTCATATGGCCTGTTTGCTCACTTTTCTGTACAGGATTTCCCAAGCGTGTTATCTTCATTTCAACTTAACATTTTCCTTAGTATGCTTTAATTTATCAGGTCCACCTCTTCCACATCTGCACTGAGTCTGGAGTCATGTTTTTCTAGCATTCTTTCATCACGTTCAGACATCTGTGCATTTTAGCACTTTCTTGGTAAGCCTTAACATAACCAGTGGTAGCCATAGAGAACAGTGTCACCTAAAATGCACACTGAATGACTATAAGAATGAGAGCTTGTAATAAGTTTTTTATTCCTGACGGAATCTGCTGCAAACCTGATGGTATTACAATAATAATAAAAAACAACAACAACAAAAACACCCAGAAAATCCACCCCACACAAAAACGAACAAACAACCCCGCCCATGCCAGTATCAGTCTTCTCCTCTTGTTGGCACTTATCTAATTCTTATATATATATATATTTTTCTTTTTTTTCAATCTGTTTTTTCTAGAGTCACAAAGAGTGCATCTTGTCTGACAGTTCTATTGATTACTTTCAGAGCTATTCGTGTTTTGGGGTTGGGTTATTTTGGTGTGCTTGGGTTTTTTTCTTGTTGGTTTGTTCAGGGACTTTTTTCTCTGCATAAAGATCAAAAGAACTGTTTTGGGGGCATGAATCATGGCTCAGCTTTACTTTTCACAGATTCTGTGCTACACACAATTTAGAAGTTCTTTGTCCACTGGGAGATATTCTCAACCAATTCTTCAACCATTTTGGTTTTCTTAGTCTCCAGTGAGACAACACATATTGATATATTCTTAAGTGCCTTATATTTTTAGCCCTCACACTATTACAAAACATAACACTTTATAAAACCCTGCAGGACCTGCAAGTCCAAAAGTTGTTTCTGGCTGACACAAGCTATCGGGTAGCATTTTTTTCCTTTCACTGCAAATTTCCAAACAGGCTTAGGCAGTTACTGCAAAGATGTACCCTTTTACCCTTTTGAAGAAACACGTTAGTGTTTTGGGCTCTCTCTGAGTAGTCTGGTACCCAGTTTATAATGATTACACACCCCAGAGAATACAACATATTGATGTTTGCTTCACTTAGCCTGTAACTCAAGTCAGGCAAGTATTTCTCTATAAAATCGACAGCTTCACATAGGGTTCATAGAGTTATAGGTTCTGAAACTATAAAAATGAAAGAAATCCATGATTAATCCACTTACAACAGAAACAAATCTCAAAATTCTTCCTTCCTTTTTCCAAGTCCACATTCAGATCTCTAGACACTTATTTAAATCTTACAGTCAGGTAAGGTTTGAAAGAGTAAACCACTACACAGGAGAACCAGTCTTGTTAACCTAGTTACTGTCATCTAAACCACTGCTATCAAACACTGTTCATCAGCTTGCTCTGCATAAGATAAAATGAGTAAGATGCTGCCCTCCCTTAAAGAAACTATTACAGCTGGTGGCCCCTCAGACTGTAGTACTGGTGTTTGGAGGCAGCTCTCATTGATACCCTACGTTAATGACGGGCTAAAACACCAACTCAGCTCCCTCAGTGGAGACAAGCTGGATGCCATAAGCATATCGCAGGTAATGTTACCCAAATGTCCATGCTAGACCTCTAGACACTGCATAAACTTGATGAGTAGGAGGAACAACTAACTTCATCCTGTGAAATAACCTCCTTATGAATATTTGTGGGGATTACTCAAAATACGGCTTTCATCTTACTCAAGAACATCGTGTAACCTCAGAAACATTTGCATAGAATCTTATGTAACCTCAAGCTTGTATGCACAAATGGAAACAGATAATGTTTCAGCTCTACTTATAAAAATATGTGATTTCTATGAAGCAACAGTAATCATGCATTTTCTGAAAATCAGGATTTGTAATGTAAAAGCAGATCTGTCTAAAGACAGAATTTTCTCTCTAGCAACAAGGCTAAATAAAACAGCCAGGTACCTGGGAACACAAAGGATAAGGAAGAATAGGTCTCTCATTTCTAAATCAGCAGCAGTGCTTGCGTTCAACTTTAGGTAAACAACTGGAGCAGCAGTCATAATCTCCCTCTGTGGAGGAAACTGTAAAACTCTAAGCTATTGTTTAAAGAAAAGAACTATAAACATTTTCTAAAAAGGGTAAGTGTTTTAAGGTGGGAGAAAGCTTGATTTATTTTTCCACATACCTGCTTCATGAAGCTCAGGGAAAGAGTGAAGAGTATTCCTGAGACTGGTCTGGCTTCCTGCATTGTAGGAGTTCAGGTAGATCTGATATTGTCCATATTCAGGCGTGAAACACTCTAACCCTGCAGTTGTCCCTTTGCACGTATACATGACCTTCTTCCTCCCACTGTTAGTCAGTGATAAGAAAATGGGAAACAGGTAAGCACATGTCGCAATGCCAGGCATCTCTGCCTAGGAAATTGCAGCTGTTGTATATTCTTTCTTGTCTGTGGTGCATATAAATTTGTGGAGTATGGCTGGAAAGCAAGCCTTCAAAGCCAATTATGAAGCAGGATACACAAAGTTGACCAACAAAAGGGTGCTACTGCTGGAAGAGTTCTGTCAGTTTTTAAAGGTATCTTTGACACACCAGGAACTTTTCTAAATACACCTGGGACAGGGACAGGAGAAGTAGCCTTCAATATGCACTTACGGAAGTGTACTCACAAACATACACATATATATTTATACACACATCTATGCGCATGCAGCATCCATGCTCTCTTTCTATATTGCACACAGAACAGCCCGTATTTTTTTCTCCGTACACATGGGTCTTATGTTCTAGTAAGTCAGGCATTCCTGTAGATTTTTGAAAATGCCAAAGAACCCTGCCAGTCAGATTTCCTCACCCACAGTGAAACTAGAGTATCAGTCGAAGTTAAAACATTTTCAAATATACCTGAATATATTGCAAATACACATAATTTGTCATTAAATAAACAGAATGCATGTTTCTATCTAGATATCTATGGCATACAGGCATGCACACACCATTTACACAGCAGTAAGAAATAGGAACTATATTATGTTGTCTTATTAATTATGTTGTTTTATTAATTATTATTGTCTTCCTGGAAATGGTAAAAGACAACCTGCTCATTCTGTCTCCTCTGTTTCTGGCTGTCTGTGTTAATAACTATAAGGCATTTCTGGGACACGTCTGGAGCCTAGAGAGAAAGGACACTTACTGGAACATGGGAATTCATCTTGTTGAGAGTATCTCAGTAACCATGGTGGCTTCATCTACCAAAATGTCATTTTCATGAGGAACCACTGTTCTACAATGTATGTGCATGTCAGCTGGATGTTATTTCAGTATGTTAATGGTATTGTCGCTATTCTGTGCTGCCTAGGTAAAATGGAATAATACTGTTTTTATCCTTTGGCTTGTTATTTCAAAGTACAAATTCTCAGAGGGGAACAATAAACCAAAAATTAGACGGCTTTCAGCACCTGAGCTTAAATGCTGAAAGACAAGTTAGATATGCATTGTGGATATACGAGTAAATTAGACAGTATCTGCCACAAAAAGGACTGGATGAGTGAAATCATTAGAGTTGGCCCTAAATCTGTAAGTGTGCTCCACATGCTCTTATCAAATATTCCAGACACACAAACAAAAAATAGAGTTTCACTTTGTTTCCTTTTATTTAGTTTTTTAAAAGACAGTCACAGAGTTTGAAAGTCACATTTCCAACAAGAAACAAAAATAAATTCAGCAACAACCCCTATCACATAGTCAAGACCTTTCCTGAACATTCCAGATTAAAATAGCTTTGGGATTTAAGTGTGTTATTCTATGCTGTTGAAAGTCAACCTCTTTAGACATCAAATGAAAAGAACCATGGGGCAATTACTATTCTAAGATGGAGCGCAAGCAAAACTAAATTTAAAAAAAAAAAAAAAAGAAAAAGAAAAAAAAAACAAATGAACAAAAATATTTTGGAAGGCAAAAGCAGCATTACAATCACAATAGCCAGCCTAGATCAGTTTTCCATCTGCCATACATTGTTTCAAAATGAAATAAAACCTGCTGAGTTCATCAAGGTAGAAAGTGCTTTACTGCTACAGCCTCCAGATCACTGTGAATCTAATCACTGGGAAACAAAAGATGACTGCAATGAATTACCTGGGAAAGAGATAACTGGTTTACATTTCTTTTACTCCTTACAGCATCTTAATCCAAATAAAGTATCACAGAACCCTGGCTGAGCCTAACATTAGAAAGAAATGTGTATAATGCATAGTTTAGAGAGTCAGGCTCAGCTGTTAACAGCCAAGATAATTGCATACCGAGGAGAAAGATGATGAAGATTAAATATGTAGTAGTAGTAGTTCAGAATTAAGAAGGATGATTGCAGTGTTAGACTCCACAGATGATAAGATGATTTGTTACAACTTTAAAACTGGTTTTCAATGCACGCTGGGTCTTTTATATATCTTTGGATGGACGGCAATATTTGTTAGGTTTTTTTCTCACTAGAATTACAGAGATCCTTGTTTACAAGAGGCTCTGCTGGTTTCACCCTTTTCAAAAGGTTGGGGACAAAGCCCACTTTCAGCAGGGGAAAGAAAAGTATTAATTGCAAGTAAAAAGTTCTCAAATATTGCTGTTAATACAATTGCATGAAGTTGCACAGTCCCATCTAGTGGTCAAAAATTGCTGCATAGAAAAAACAAATACAGCACCTAAACCACAGTCCCAACAGATCTGCAAATGCTATAATCTGTGTAAGCACTGTACCAATGTTCTCACGCATTCCAGCCCAACTATATTTTATTTTACGATATCCTGAGGCAGAGCCATATACAGTGAATGCTCCCCGTCCACAGCTAATTCCAGTGAAAACAGATACAATTGCATCTCAAAACTGGACTCATCTAAAGAAAGTGAACTATCATTGATTTTATTTTGCAGCTTACTCTGCTTCCTGAGAATATTTTCTTGTAGTAAATATCACTCTCTAATGGTATTCTGCAAAGTGGCAGCTGATGGTAACATCATAAACAGCACTTTACAGACATTGTGGATTGTATTACTATTGACACAGTCTTAAACCCAAGCAGAATTCCATTTTTACTGCAATCACAACATCTCCCTCAAAGTCTGCAAATCAGTATTTCAAGGAAGGCTGAGTCCTGCTGCTAGAGATGTGGATGTTTTTGTTGCCACCATGTGCCATATTTATGACTAATTAAAAACCTCTGGCATTTGTTGAAAATTGACCGGAAATTGTTTTAATGAAGCTCAAAAACACCCTTCTTAATAAGCTAGTAAGTAAAATAATCCCTAAGAGCATTCACATTTACAGTGTTAACAGGCTGCTGTTTTGGAGACAAAATTCCTGATTGTTGTGATACAGCTGGATTTCAATCAAGGGTTAATGTGTAAGTTCTACAGCTTCGACAGAGAATGTGAGCAGCCAAAAAATTACGAGGCACTGTTATTTCTCTCATTAGGAAAAATATAGGAAAAAGCCCGGTAATTGTGTAAGTGGTGAAACCCACAACATGTGTGGATGAGAGTAATGTCCTTTTCTCAGAGAGTTGGTACAAGCACTGCAATTGATGTCATCATTTCTGTTAAGAAGAAGGGCCACATGTCCACCACAGAGGCAACAATGCCTAAGGAGACTAGAAGGGCAAGGGACTAGAAAGTGCTCTTACATATGAAAGTGGACTACACACCAAAGCGTCCTGCTATAATTTTGCAAAAGAAAGGTTATATTGACTTACCGCCTGAGTGACACTGCACACTGCACAGGCCCTGATAGCAGGCCCTGCACATTTTCTCAGTCTGAATCGCATTCATCCACTCTGGAAAATGAACTCATATTTACTTTCGTAGTTCTGTAAATCCATGTATTACCTGAAAAATATTCTTGTCATCCATTCTGTGTTGTGCGCACACATTGTCCAAGTAAAAAAGTCTGCGTTCCTTTTAAAGGCTTATAAGAGATTTCATTGCAAGTACACCTGATTGCTTTACAAAATTCTATACCTCTTCAACCCTAAACCACCACGTTATTACATAGGCCAGATGAGTTACGGCCAGTCAGCAAGAGGTCAGTTCCCACACCTGAGCTAGGAGGCTGCAATACACGGGAAGCACAAATGTGTTTCAAAGCTCCGCAATTTATCTAACTTTCTCTGACATTTCGGGGCAAGCTTGACTGAAATTTTACTCAGTTTTATTCAAAATAAAAATGTAGGCAACCTACCTGGGTAAAAAAATATATTCTGGTGCATCCAAAAGAAATCCAGATATGTATGAAAACCTATATATGTCAGTTGCAGACAAACAATAGGAGAAATGTATACTGCAGAATGATAAAAGCTGACAAGCGTGGTAAGAAAAAGTCCTAACCTCCTCCTATATAGTTCTGTATTGCACTAATGTATTCTGCCTATGTTTATGGGAACAGGGTTGATTGCAAGTGGGTCTTAACTGTATAATTAGATGCAGGTGCCAAAGAGGTCTCAAGATTAGAAATGAACTCCCTTCAATGCAAGTTGAAGTTAGTAGGCAATAGCTCATCATTGCACATCTATCAGACTTAGAATATAGCCTGTCTTTTTCACTTTTGCTGCTTGCATATTTAAACCTTTTCTGGCAAATCTGCCTTACAGAGAGAAACCCAATGCTGTATAAAATGTGAGGTAAAACAAAAAAGTCTACCCATTACAAGGCTTACATCATGTTTACATCTATTATAATTGAAACTGTTAATATAACTAGAGTTAAATGAGTGCTACAATTAAAGGAATAAAAAGTTACCTGCTTGTTGAAGTTCTTTGAAATTTTATACAAACAAAGAAAATGGCAAATTCTCCCAGCTGTCATGCAATCAGCAGAAAATGTCTGCTCAAGACATTAGAGTGAAAAATAGAATATGAAAAAATAGGCACAAAAGAACGCATATTACATACATTTCAGTGCTATTTGTTAACAGGGTAAGTAAAAATGGAATAAGGATCAGTTTACAAGCAAGTCCTTCACCTATCACAACAGCCTAAACTGCAAGATCTTACCAGCCAGTTTGCAGTCCTGGTTTTGGCACAGGAAAATAGAACGGCAAAGAGAATTGCAAATATCTCTGATTCTGAAATATTGGATAAGGTGGGAGCTGGGAGGGAAGGATACAGAGTGACTTAATATTTTAACTTTTTCTTAGCCCTTCTTCCTCTGAGTATCTCCTGTGATAGCTATTTATATCTTGAATGGGGTTTTGAGAATAAAGGAAGGCCTACTTCTTTGAGGAGCCAGGGGACAGGTGGTGCTGCAGAAAGTGGACAGAAGACAAAAGAGCAGTTTTTCTTCTTAGATCACTAGCTTGGGGGCCACACGGGCTATTTAAAAGGCTGACATCAGCAGCAGAGCTCTTTGGCATCAGGAACTCAAGAAGGTTATCTTTATCTAATTGCTCCCTAAGCATCACCAAAAGCCAGATAGCTTTTCATTACATCCACAGCAGTTCCGTGGTTAAATGCCACAGCTAAGACCTTTATTTGTCATTGTATTACTGTTTTCTCCTAGCTGTCTTTAACATTCATCCTCTTCTGACCTGTTCTTTCTCTCACTTTGCTTTTTATAGATGCATAATATTTGGGCTAGGAGGGATTTCTGCAACCAATATGTATTTCAGAATATATTAGATGGGTGTGGATCACCACAGAATTACTTGGTCTTACATTGTTTTGGGTTTTTTCTCCAGAACTCCTGTGAGTTACCTGAAGGTTTCTGTTCTTTACACACATATTTTATGTTATTTATTAATCATATTGTTCATTTTACAAGTAGAAAATATGAGCATTTCCTGTCTACTATAAAACTCAAGTATCTCCTAAGAGTTCACATATTGAAAGGAAAAACAAATACTTGCATACTCTGTTTTCTTTAAAAAATGAGAATGTGTGAGGATTTATTTAATCCTTAGTGCCTTATTGGCACTGTAGTGTCTATTTTGAATTGTCTCACAGTTTCCCAAAGCAGTAAAAAAAAAAAAATCTTCATAAATGGCTCTTTATAGAGGTGTTTTCATCGTAGATGCTACTGCAGTTTACAAAGACTTGAATGTATAAATGAACTTAGGTGAGTAGGGAGTCTTGGTGACCCTTAGAAAGTCTGGGTAAATGCAATCTAAACAGCTATAAGTAACTGGTTATAGTTAGTTTCTATCACATTTACTTTCAGCAGTCACAAGGACTAGATGAATGATAACTGTCTGCTGAAGCTGCTGTTGTTTTATCTATTTACATTCCATCTCATTTCTTCCCTTAAATACCGTTTTCCTTGTTAATTCTTCTCACCTTTCTGTTTTGTCAGTGATGACCTCAGTAAGTCTTTGGAAGCACAAACTTATTCCAGCTGCCCTTTAAAGTCATAAAGCATATTTCTGTCACATAAATAAATAACTATCTGCTGGAATTTATCATTGCAGACATCCTTGGCTTCCAGAGGGTCATTAGCATTAATAATAATAATAACAACAATGATAATAATAATAACAATTTTTACAAAAAAATCAAAGAGCTTATAAAACAAAAGCATTTGGAGGGAATATTAAACGTCATGCCTAAAGGCATCAACAGATTTCTAACTGATGGGCTGAAGAAAGAAACCTTTTCCTCAGGGCAGATTTTATAATTGCTTAGCACATGTCTTCTTCCAGCTTTCTTTAAAACACATTATGGCACTGAGAGTCACTGCTAAAAACAGAATAGCACAGTAGATGGAGGTTTGGATTGTTTTTGCAATGACATTTCTTGTAGCCCACACCACTTTAATGCTGTTTTCATTTAGTTACTCTGTCCCAGAATTCACTAAACAGATTCTAAGATGACCCTTTTCTCAGCTATCTTTTTTTCCATTTTATATTTGCTGTATAGTTTATGCAAAGTTAACTTCAGCAGACTCTCTGCAATACTTACAGCCTCAGCTATGTCTTTCACCTCATAGCCTCATTCACACATTCTGTTTTCAGGCTACTAGAGTTCTGTTTTGTTTTTTCTGTCAGTCTTCTGTCCTGGTTTCTATTTTTCTTGTGGCTTTTCAAGTCTTACTGAAAGCTTTTTTTCTTTCTGAACAAGAATAGTTGCCATATTATTCTGCTTTATGAAGAAAAAAAAATTTATAGAGGATCCTCGTTTTCCTTCTAAGAGTTTGATTTTCATCACAACTCTTTTTTTACCATAACAGACTCTTTTAATCCATGCCAAATTGGTAAAAAATTAATTTTTAGCTAATACAGATTAAGTCTATTAACACTGTAGTCACCAGTTAAACTACAAGGAAACAGCTTCTCAAGAGTTCTGTCCTAAGATCTTTAGGGTGAAAAAATAGGGCAGTGTAGCCAAAATAAATTAAATATACTTAAAGGCTGAAGAGGATGGTCTGGTTCTTGTAAAAGAAAAGTCTTTTATTCTTATGAACTTATGCTGTAGTATACAAAATTGAATTTGTCTCTAGAAAATACAGCAGTGAACAATGTAAACTGACCCACATAAGTAAATTTCTTTCTTCTTTATGGATATCAATTTTACAAACATTTTTTCATCCAGGTGTGAATCAACTATTTACTTTTTGTATCATAAATTAGGCAGCTTAAATAAGTATGACTTATATCAGTACAGATGCAAATAAACTGACACTCTAAACCTTGTATGAATTCTACAAGTATGATTTACTGTACTTCATAATCAGTTACAGCTTTTAGCTTTCATAAGTAAAAATTTGTTCCAGAATTTTCTTTAAGTTACCATTTCAAGTAACGGCTTTCTGTTCTCGTGTGATGATCCAGTTAGCAGATGCCAAAACACAATTTGTTCTGATAAAAATACTCTTTTTGTTTCCACTTCTGTTTAATCTGCCAGTGATTCTACATATCAACCAGATCTTCACAGGCTTCTTAGTGTTTTATATGATGTCCTAAACTGGTCATTGTTCTGCAGTTAATCTTGCTTACAAGGTTTCCTTTAAACATTACACACAGAGTTAGTACCAAAGTGCCCCCCCATATTTTATTCTGTCTACAATTTAGTGCAAGTAAATGCACACAGAACTGAACAAAAGAGGTGATGTTGACAGTCTTTCTGTGATTATATTTAGTTGAATGTGTGCTGTGAATATTAAACCCCCTATACATACAAGAACAAGAAGTGTGAAGGAGTCGGCCTGAGGATACCAGTAATAAAGTAGTTTAAAGATAAATTGAGTGAGAATGTGGGACTTACATTTTGAAAATGAATTCTGTATTCATCTCTAGCATTCATGGGTGTATTCCTTTTATTCAAAGTAATAGGAAATGATGATTAAATCTTAAAGGACTCAGATCAGAGACTCAAGGAGAATAAATGTTCCTCTAGTTCAGAAACTTAGCCAGATATTCTTTGCATTTAGCTAAAATATAGTTGTATGAAAAACTGCTTTTTTGGTGCAGTAGTTTAAAAAAAATTACCTCAGATCATATCAGGATTAATACTTTCTGAATCTTTCCATGATTTTTTTTTTTTTAGTTTCTAACTCACTTGTAGGCAAATCAATGGAATAGAGGGCTGAGATTCGCAACATTACTGGAAGGAGAAGGGCTGTCACAGGACCTTAAGAGTTAGTCCATGCAGAAAGAAAGTGTCTGAGTTCAGGCTTTCACAAATGCAGGGCATTCAGAGGAAGACGATGTTCTCAGTCTCTTTTTATGACATTATACCAATAATTAAAATGGCCCTAGAATCCTCATCTCTTAATGAATTCTCTAATCATGAAATCAGACATGAGCCTGTATCACGTTTCTGTGCTGTGCATTCTTTCACCTTTGTCAAGCTCCCTCAGTCCCAGACAGAAACTCCAATGAATATTGTTAGTGCAGAGCTGGGACCCACCTACCCAGCAGCGCTGAGCTCGTGCCCCTGGGCAGCAACCACAGGGCAAGCTCAGCTCTGCACTGGGCTTGTTCATGGGTCCTCTGCTTGGCTCAGAGCAGAAATAGAACAGGCAACTGTAGAAATAACTTGCCTCGTTCCAGTTCTAAATGCAAAGCTTTATTGGAAATGGAACAGGCTTGCCCTCAAATTCTATTCCAAATATTTTTATTTGTTCTTCTCCATTCACAAGCCCTTCATGAGTCAAGACCTTTGAACATTCATATGACAACTATTTGAAACCTTTCTCCTATGTAGGCAATAGTTCTCGTCCCAGTCCCCTCAAATGCCTTCAATTTAATTTTTTCCACCCATACAGTGGCAAAAAGGGATGTCTTTGTTCTGTCAAATTCTGATTCAACTTAGTCTCACCCCTGTCAACTCTACTGTGGAATTTGAGGAGAAAACTCAAGTTTTTACAAAAAAACCCCAAGAGGCAGAAGGAAATAAACCTTCCCTAAGAATTCTTTCATTCTTCTACTTTAATTGTTATATATACCCAGAAATTAATTGTTCCTCAAATTAAATGTGATTCTTCTAATTACTTCTTTGACTAAATATATCAAAATTTCTGCTGTAACTCTGCCTTTTAAGTCAATAATCTCAATGCTTGAACAATTTACTATATGTTGCTTTCCTATAGCTCACAGCTAGGGAAATTAATTTAATTCTGTTCAGACTCAAACCAAATGTTTGACTAAATGCAATTAGTTTACTGATACATGAACAAACCTAGGACAGGATTTAATTACATTTACAGAAATTTAATCTAATGAATCAGGTTGATTTTTTTTCTAGTGTTTAATGGACCTTACCAGGATCAGTAAAAGTAAATCACCTAAAATACTAAAGCAATTCCTTCTACACTCCTCTTTGAAGGAGCAACCCATATAACCAATAAATAGCTATATACAGTTTGCACAATCATATGAAGGAAATATTTCTTCTATTTTTTTCCCCTTCTTCTGTGTTCTAGATTATAATCAAGACTGGCTTCTGCGTAACAACATTATTGTGTTTGCAGAAAATAGCTGCATAATGGGCACAATTAAGGGTAGATTCACCACACTGGCTTTCTAATTTGGTGTTCTGTCTTCAACAGTGGTCAGTACCGACTGCAGCAAAAGAAGCACAAGATTTATTAGTACTGGATAAGCACATGATAACTTCTTGAGAGGATATTTCTTTTAAAATATTTGCCTTACTGTCTTGAACCATAAGGAATTATTTCCAGTCTATCCAGAAGGTGTAACTGTGCTTGACTTTACTGCACAAACATGTTACCTCTTCTCCCACAGTAAGATTGTAGCTTTAATAATATCTGATGGCAATGAATGCATAATTCTAATATTCTATAGAGAAATCAGATTGTTTCTGGAGCTATACAAATATGGAAGGCTTCTTTTGTTCCTGTGCAACTGCCTAAATATATTGCCAAATTTGTATTGCCTGCAGCATTCATTAATAATAAACCATGGCTATCCTATGCTCTTTTACTGGTCCCATGTCAACAACTTTTTTTTCTGAGCCCTTTTGATATTTCTAGGTATTTTCCTTCTGCTTTAGATGTGTGACTCTTTGTATTAGTTTCTCAGACTATAGTCTTTCAACTATAGTGTTTTAACTCAAGCAACTTTATGAACTCCAATATTAAGTAGCTTATAATATTAAAAATTCTTTATTTCTGCTCTGATTTTGTAACCTCATTTAAATTAGAAAGAAGCCTCAGTCCTTCACAAATCCTCCTCAGACTTTTCCAAGTTTACATATAACATTTTCATGATAAACTTTCATTATGCTAAATGAAAACTCAAGATTCACTTTTTGTTTCTATAACAAATTGCTACAACAATTAGAAGCTGAAATGTAATATTTTGAGGATTTAGAAAAATATTTTGTTTTTTAAAGTTTTTTAAAATGTAAATGCAGCACAAAAATATTTCTAACAAAGAGCTTCTGGATTTTTTTTTAATCAGGTTTTATACTATGGCCTAGGAGGCAATAGTGTCTTAAAAGCAAATCCTTCAATTAGGATATGTTACAAGTCTTTCATTTTTATAATATTAATTGCAGAATCGTACATTGCTAAAGCAAACAAGCATTGCTAGACTTGAATCTTATTTACACAGCATTAACGGAAAAATTGCCAAGGACATATAAAACATCTATTCAATTCTTCGCTTTGAGGAGAAGGGTTCATGTTATATTTCCAGTACCCAGCAATTTGACTTTCACTCAAATGCACATTGCTATGTTGTCACATGAATAACGTAATCACTCTATTTATCAAACTTGATCTTGTTAGCAGTCTATTGTATTTTAGAAGTAAAATAAATTCAAATGTCATTTCTGTTTCCTAGATTATTTCATCTAGCAAAAAAAGATTGATTGTAAGAAGAAATTATTCCCAATGTAGTGAGCTCGTGCAAAACATTTATGACCTAATGATTGCATAGAAGTTTTTCCATTGTGTAGCTTTTTTTCTCCTGGATGGTCATCTGGATTAGGTGCCATTTGTTCTTTCCAAGGCAACTTAAACCCAGAGTTCTGACTAAAGTGAACAGTATATGAATGCAGGTTTAGTTGATATAGCTCAAATTTATGCACAGAGACTATCCAGAATTAACAACAGCAAAAGAATTGTTGCTTACCTGAGAAACATTTTTGCTACTACTTCTACACATATGTAGAGATATTCTAAAGTTATTTTGATTTCTTCTTTCTTTTGGAGTATTTCAAGGCACTTTTATGTTCTCAATTAAGCTTTGTTCTGCAAGCGGTTATCAGAAGAGCAAAAGTAGATCTTTCGAAAGATTTGTGGCATAATCAAACAGGAAACAGAGGGGAGAAATGGATAAAATAATCTGAAACTGTCCTGGATAAGTAAAAGCGAAAAAAAGAAAAACAAATTGTAGGATATATGGTACACTTGCACACATAAAAAGATCCATACAATTATCTATGTATATACACAGTCACACAAAAAGAAATGTAGTCACACAGGCAGAAATATATACAGATGTTTCCAGAGAATGACAGAAAAATTATGCAGCTTGATGGGCTTTTCATCTTTGCCACTTTCAGATTTTGTATCACTGCCTCAATTACAATAATGTTACTACATTTTGGCTTGTACCACACAGGCATAACAGGATTCTCAGTGCTTTAAAAAAAGAGTTCATCCAGACCTATATTTTATTTACACGGGCAAAAATAATGGAGATGAGGTTTTATAGAGCTTTACCTTCAGTGCTGTTTCCTGAGGAAAAAGCTTCTTGGTTCAAAAGTACGTTTGGTTTAACTTATAAGTAAAATCACAAAGGTGATCACTATAATAGTAACAACACATTCTTTACTGGTTGTTTTAGACTGCAAAAATCTAAGGAATACTGGCACAACAGCAGCTAAGCCTCTTAAGATCCAAGTATCTGCAAAAGACTACAAGAAAAGCAAAGAAAGGTCTGAGTTGTGTAAATTCTGATAGCTGCTTGGATAATAATCATGCACCGCCAAGTCCAAAGCAGCTGTATAGAATACATTGAAACACATGTTAATTGATTAAAAACAGTCTTAATCAGAAATATTAATCAATTGTGGCTATATGTGCACTTCTACACTGCTAACCACATTAAGTATGGATTAACACCAATTCCCAACCTATGTGAAATGTTTATCCATGAAGCAGAACTAAATATGAAAAACTGTGCTGATGAAATGGTGGGAGACACAAAGGTTTGCAGAGAAGAGACAGGAATTGCCAAGGAGTCCACACTGGCCTTGGTAAGAAGCATGGAGGAAAGGGCAGGTAGAGCTGCTCTCTGCCAAACCAGCATAATCTATCCTACTGCTGAGCACACGTGGAGTTGGTAGAACATTCACCAAGAGAAAAAGCTGTAGAAAAAATCCTTACTTGTGGGCACAGAGAATGGCAAGTGGGCAAACACACTCTTTTCTTTAGGAAACAGAGAGAGAAAAGTCATTTTTAGTCTTCACAGGAAGATCAACTAGAAACTTTTGCAACTAGCTTCAGCCTTAATGCTGCACAGACAGAAATTCTTCAAGACAAATTAACTTACAAGAATTAAAATAAAGATGACCAGGATCTCTGCCCTTCTACCTGCTAAGTGCAGGGCCTCATCCTGAATTCTTTTGTATCAAAGTGTTCAAAAAGCTGTATGAAAGAGCAATTAACTTTAGTGAAATTACTGTTCATTAACCCCTTTTGACATTAGAAAATAGAACACTTTAGAGAACTGATACTGAAATTAAAGTTAATTGAAACTAAAAGACATACCTCCTTGAAAAGAATTTTGTCTCTCATGTCAGCAGACATCTCTTATACTAGCTGTCAGATTCTTCTTCAGCCTGCTTTTTCTCTGTGCAAATATGAAACCAGTAAATATAAAACAAGGAGTTGTTAAACATTTTCTTTATGTGACCATAGCAACCTTCCATGATAACAGCATATTTCCCTGGAAAATAGAATTAAAGTGATCCATGTTACTGATTCTAAATAGCAGTCACTCAATTAAATAGTCATATTCAAGTCAAAGAGATTATTTTTTTGAGAACCTAATTCTGGTAAATATATACTTTAACGTTTTATATGCTTTATACCAAAAACACCATCTTAAATTTAGACCTTCTTAAAATGAAACAAGATTTTATGGTCATGAAATGGGAAAAAATAGCAGCATGAAACGTAATGAAAATTACAAAGAACTAATGCATTGCATCTTGACCCTTTCATGCCAATTAGCTGGAACAGCTTCAGGGAAAAACTGGTTCCCTCTTGCTGAAATGTGACAAATTCATGAATGAACTCCTTAGTTTACAGGAAAAGCAGTAAGATCAGTGTGGTCGTACATTATTTAATTAAGTTAATTAATAGGCAATTCTAATAAATACATAGAAATATAACTGAAATCGAGAACTAAGGCTGGAAAGCCATTTTTCAAAATTCCAAACTGCACTGTTAAGTCACAAATCTATTCACAGCTAAGGAATGTAGACTTCAAACCAATATATCTAACTCCTGACATTAATTTATGTGTGACATCAATGTGATTTAGACATCCAAATCCTACAACCATTCTGAACATACCAGCCTGAATTACAAGCTTTTGGGGCAAGATAAGCCCCGAAGCAATATAATGCAACCACATTGACAACATCTAGAATTTTTCTGTATATAAGGCGTGCTATATATTTGAGCTGAAAGAGAATCAGAGCAGCCATCTTTAAATTATATCCAGACATGGTACAAGGTGCTTAAGATACTACTTTACAAATAAACCAATGAAAACAATTTCCACTGTTATCATGTCTAGCTCCTTGTTTCCTGAGGCAATGTGTATCGTACAGCCCAGTTCCTTTCAGAAGTACTCTCTTATCAAATTGTTTAGAGGACATAGTCAAAACAGACTAAAAAGAAAGCCTATTTCAAAATCTTATTCTTCTTACGGCTACCAGATCCCTACTCTTCTAACGTTTGCTGTATTTATTTCCATTGTCCTTGGTCTTTTGATTTGTTTGCATTTGCTCTTTGACTGGGACGATTTCTCTGTGGCATTTGACCAGCATTTTCTTCTCTTTTGATAAATTTCTAGCAAGCAATTATATGATCTATGAGCTAGATAGAAAAAGACAGACTTTTTCAGCATTCTGGTGAAATGAACACCCTTCTTTTCTGAGTACTAAAGCAGCTGCTGTCTAGACTTCATCTAGATGACTGGAATCGAGCAAAGAATTCAGGTCAAGGGTATAACAGTGGCTTTTGGTTTATAAGCATTTCAGTATTTCAGTACTTGAGCAGAGCACTTTCTACTTTCACAAATTCTTGAAATTTATTGGATTAAAAAAGGCAAAGCTAAGTGTGGCAGGAGCATTTGTGATGGAAACATGGTCACAAAGCAGAAAATAATTAAGACACAAGATTGGTAGTACATCTTTGTCCTGATGACATCAATTTTTATTTGAGTTTCACAGATGGAAGGACAGTGTTAACATAACTCACAAGTCACTGTAGTACAGCCAGTGGCCTGGCAGCCTCTCCCCAAGAGTTCCCAGTTTCCCACCACCTTGTCTGTCTAGTTCTGCTGCTTGTATCAATGTTCAAGGTAACAGCCACAGAGCTGCTTTGGCGTCTCAAGTTTTCACTAAAAAAAATCAAGCTTTGAACCTCACCAGTCCAAAAGTCTGACATTCCAAACTGGATCAAAGTTCAGACTATTTTATTTTCAGACACTGTAACACTTGTCTGATGTCCAAAACAATGCATTCACTGTCTGCCCCATACTCATAGAAAACACAAGAACCTTTGCACACAATAGAGCCACAGACCCTAAACCACCTGGCTGAAGCAAAGTAAATTACCATACTGTCCGACATTATAAATTAGAGTCAGAAAACAATCGTGCCATAATTTTTGCCGAAGTTCATGGCTCACAGGGACAGATCAATTCCAACTATTTTTGGATTAGAGTAGACTCCTGATGCCATGGGAAAAGAAAAAATACTGAGACAATTTTTTTCCTGTGTCTACTGCATCCTTCATGCTTGCATTAATTAGCTCTCAATACTGAACTGGACAATTTTCTACCTATACAGTTAATCAAATCAAGATTAACTCTTTGGAGCTGATCATCCCAGGCAGTTAAAAGTGACTTTATGCAACTGAACAACGTCCCAAGTAGCTAAGAAGAAAAATTTTCATTCCCACTTAGTTTTGGTGCATCAAAATTATGAGAATAACTGATGTCCTACAGAAGGACTTCCTCTCAAATCACTGGGAAAAAAAAAAAAAAAAGAAAGAAGAAACTGAAATAAGTTATCCGTTCCTCTTCACATTTCCAGAACATGTAACACAATAAAAAAGTTGCTGCATGACTCAGTCTCTATCACTTATTTTACGTACTATATAGTATTCTCTTTGAAAACTAAATCTTTTTTTTCTTGGATGCCTTTTAACATAACCTGAAGGATTGTTTTTACTATTCTCCCCTTGAACACAAATTCAAGCTGTATTCTTAAGTACTCATTCGTGTGTCCCCCGTAAAACTCAAACACATTGGCTCAGAAAGGAAACGGATTTGCTCAGTACCACACAAAGCCCACCTAAGTACAGTAGGTTGGAAATGTTTGCCTCTCAGGCTGGTCTCCAATAAACCAATGAAACGAGAAAGAGTCCTTCTTCGTTCATGGGATACCTTCATGTATTAAAGGCAGAGTAGTAATTTAAAAAATATATACTCCCAAAATTTGGAATTCTGTCCCAGTCAGAACTCTTCTTTAAGGCAAAATAGGCATCTTTAGTACTGTGGAGTAATATCAGAAAAGTTTGGTGCATAAAGGATTAAAAAATGCTTTATTTTTTTTTTTTTCACTATTTAAATATGTATTACCACTAGATTTTTAATATTATCTTCCCTCAAATATGACTTTCACTATGTTGAGATATCTGAAAAGGAAAGAATCTACTCTGAATAAAAATTTTTCTTACTCAAAACATTCTTATTGTTACTTAATCTGGCAGAAAGACACATAAAAATACATCTCAGAAAAAGTATGAAGCATCATTCAGGAAGTTACCAAGCAACCACTCTTTAAAGCTAAGTAACAATAATATTTTCTACCCAATTGGTGAGCCTATATGAGAAAAAATATCTATGTTAAATCATAATAAGCTGAGAAGAAATGCCAATACAAAATACAATTTTAATTGTAACAATCCGCAGATGAAGATACAGAAATAACGCCAAATGCATGGCATAATTACCAGAGGCATTGAAAACAGAGACAATCTTATTGCACCATGTTTTGCAGAGATGAGCTACAGCAATCAATAAGAGATATTGCTGACCTTGCAGTGTGTATCACATTCAATAAATATCTAGGGCAATCTACTAGCATTTTATTAAAATGAATCTATAACACTGTATTGTCTAGTAAATTGATCACACCTGACGTGACCACCAATATTAGTGCTCCCAAAGTTAAAAAGAGAATCTTAACTAGTAACAATTTCATGCCTGTAGTGGCGGTAAATTAGCATAGAAATAGTGTCAGTGTAATTAGATTGATTAAGGTCTTTTAAAAAAAGTAATAGCATTATCAGTATACTCTGCCATGTTGCTACAGTAAAACCAATGTAAAAGTAGTTTACTGTTAATCACTTCTGTAAACATATAGGGAAGGAATACGCACACACACACACACACACACACACATAGAAGATGCAGGTGTTTTATATTTTTAACCGCAGCAGATTTAAGCTAGTAGAATCAGTCAGCTTATAAACTACTTCTAGATCCCCTTTTTTTCTCTTCTTAATTGAAAACCTTCCTTCCAGAACATTCACTGAAACAAAATCTCACAGGGAAAAAAAAAGAAGAAAAAAAGAAAAAGTAAAAAACAGACCAAAACATTGTCACACAAACCAACACACGAATGTGAGAGAGAAAGTTCTTTGAGTTAAAGAACTAATATATATCCTGGCATGTGTGTGGTTAAATAAGAATCTCTGAAACATGACAAGCAATATTTATGCTGTTATTTGCAAGATTCTGCATTCTAGCTTTACAAGAAGCCATTCAGATAGGCTTACATAATGTACCTGACTTCAGACGAAAATTTTGCAGTATTTCTTACAGCAGCAAGGAATGTGCTAATGGGAAGAAATGAGTTGTTTATAGGCTGCAGAAACATTCTGACTGAAAAGTATATATTAGTAATAATAATAATAATTAATAATAATAATAATGGCAAATAGATCAGCTATGTTCAGTGTAGTCAAAATGAGATTTTTTTCTGTTTTACCACTGTGCTTTAAGAATCAACTTTGACCTTTTTGTCATTATGTTGATATTTTTCAGTAATTCTTAATCCTGAGAGATTCCTTACAAAGACAATAATGACGTAACTTAGCCATCACTCAATTAAATTTTAATTCTTCTATAGAGGTGATTTAATTCAATGCACAATTATTCATATGACAATTTAAGCAAAATGTTAACATTTGCAAATCTCTCAGAAGAAACACATCAGTTCTCTTATTGCTGTAAATATTCACTACAACAACATATATCTCAATGTAACTTGAATTTCAGAAAGGGTTTGCAGAATAGTTAGCTGCAATTTCACTTTCATAACTTGGATTTAAAGAGCAACAAATACACTAGAGCAGTATTCATGCTCTGTCACAGAACTGTTAAAGCCCAAAATCTTTTGGTAAAACAGAGCCTATTTTCTTGAGTTACAAATACATTTATATTCTTTCAACCTAATATTATTTCTTGTACTTGCAGCACCTGCCTCATTACATAGTATTTCTTGAACCTGTTACAGACAACACACAGAAAGCCAGACTACTCCAACAAAGATGCTCCTGAAAACACCAGTAATACTAATCAGTGTTCTGTTTATTCTTTACAGATTGCTACTAAAATTTAGCTTTTAAAATGTCACTATTCCCTTTGTCACTCTTTTACTATCCACATTACATTTCCAGTCTATTGGTATATCTGCATCACTCTTACGAACTTTTTTCTCTGCCTTTTTGTGTTATCTCATGAAAAATTCTTAAAATATATGCTTCTGTAATTATATTGTTAAATAAGACTAGGAGAACCTCTTCTCTGTTTAGTTTTTTTGTTGTTGTTTGGTTAGTTTGGTTTGAGGTTTTTGTTTGGTGTGGAGATCCCTGGGTTTTAGGAAGAGGGGGTTGTTTCGGTTATTTGGGAGTAGATTGCTACTTGGAGTTAGTAGCGCTACTTACACAGTCGGGTAATATTTCCTTAATTATATTGAATTTTCCTCTATTGTTAGCTATCATCCTTCTACCATAAATTTAAGAATTATACATTGTAATTCCACTGACTTCAGTAAGCTATTCTTGTTCAGACAATCAAGATGGATGCTTTTCTATTCACTAGATTTTTTAGTTATGCAGTTGGGCTGAAATCCATGACTTGTTGACATTGTTCACTGCTTCTGTAGGGTCTGGCTCACTGAATAAAATATAAAGCAGATAACAACAACAATCTCGATTACTTACTATCGTGATGTTAGATAAGCCTTTCAGAAATTTCTCTTTGTGGTGAATACAATGTTCAAATGATGCCAGAAAGCCTTTTATACTTTGAGTCCTATTTACTTTTATTGGCCTTTTCTTTATGGGTGAAACAAAACATTAATAATGATTTCTCAGAACAAGATTTCCCATCAGCAGCATAAAGATTTACACTTCAAGGGCTTTGGTATAATTGTTCACGATCGCACAAGTTAACTGGATATACTGTGTTTGAAAAATATGCTTTAAAAAGTAGTTTATTTAGTAATAAAAATGTGATAGAATGATTGAAGTAGTTCAGAAGTCTGAAATTAATCAACAACCTTTCCATAGTTATACTTTCTCTTGTAGAGGTACTGCTCTGCTATTTGTCTTCAAATGGTAAATTGCACTGTTTCCAGAAAGGCAGTATTTTTAAACTTTTTTTTAAATAAAATAATTCTTTTCTGAAGTCTCAAAGCCTAATTTAATCTCCTTACCTTCCACAGTTCATAATAATTCTCCACAAAAATTTCATACTTTTCATTCAATTAGCGGGAAAAAAAGCAAAATGTCAAACCTTCTTGAGAGGAGGGCAACATTTTACAGGTAACTGAATAAACTTTTTATTCCCTCTCCCCTCAGAAAAATCAATCCACATATACATTTATTTGTCTATTGCTCTGACATATCACTTTGGTTGCAAAAATACTTTATTGGAAGGCAAGTCTTACTCTAAAGTCCTGCAAAGGACTGAGAGCCACACCTTCAGCTAAACATTCAGACCTGGATGTCAGCTGAAAACATTGGGAAAGCAGGCAAAAAAAAGTCTCAAGATGGACAGTAAAGTGTGGGAGATTGCTCTCATCAAACACCATACTCAAAATTGCTGCTCACACACTGAGTAAAATACTGGACTGTATGGAGGTGACGAACTTGGATTACACTAGTTCTCTTCCGCTTAAGCAGAAGAACTTTAGTAGAAACACAGAAACACTTTTTGTTTAGTCAGCTTTAGTTGACGTGCACGGCTGACACCACTCAGCAAAAATCTCAGCAGGCTGAGATTGTTAAAGTTGTCCTTTCCCCAGGGGCTCGGATGGCAACGGGCAATAAGGAAACACAGGCCTTTCAGCATCCCAGATCTTGACTAACAGGTAACAAGGCCACTTCTTTCTGCTGCCAGCTCACTACATTTACAGGACGCAATATCTTCCTCTGCTGCAAGGAAATTAAAGCTCAAATGGAACCTCAATTTGGTAACAGCCAGAAGTACAAGCAACTGGCTGTAGATTCAATATCTACGGAATTTGTACAACATATAGAAATTGGCAGCTGCTACTTTAGCTACCAAAACCAAATGGGTCCATTGGGATCATCAGGTTATATTCACAATGAAGAGGGTTTTTTTGTCCTAGTAAAAGTACAGGACTGTGGAACAAGAAAAAAAGTGAAGGATAGTTCCATCAATCTTCACATCATATCCTATGATGTTGGCAGGACAGCTGCACTGGACTTACTCGTTTGCCAGACCAGGAAAAAAGGTGAATATGAGGAACGAAACCAACACATCAGTTGAGCTCAGGCTGTTACTGAACCCTCTGCAGCAGGGCCGTGGTGCACCACACAGCACGGCAACTGCCCAGCCAGAGGCCGCCACAGATACAAGCGACTGCAAACAGATTCCTTGTCCCAGAAGTCAGGGTCACCTGCACATGTCCCTATTTTCCGACAGCAATGGGATCTCTTTCTCAGAGAAAAGGAAGTTTAAAAGAGCAGCTTTTTGCTGATACACTGGACATTGAAATTCAGTCTAGTTTTTTGATGCAGCGTTTTTTTTAAAACCTCTTTCGTGTCTGAGTTGCTGTTGTTGCTCATGGAATAATACACTGCTGCACGTTGAGAGCTCAGCAACAGTCATTCACAATATACTTACGCATGCAATTCATTTTTACCATTATAGCCTGAAGGCTTGTGCAGCCCACAGACTCCACAGGCACATTTTTCTCTTACCTCTGCATGAATATCTGTCACTCAGCTCACCTCAGAATAGTGATTTAGTCTATTGACTAATTTTAAAAGAATGTGAAATAGGGGTGTGTTCCTAGATTCAGCATCCAAGGATATTCTTCATCAGCTTAAGTTGCGCTGAAAGGACGTTGCGATCCATCACATATAATTAGAAATAGCAGCAGACGACAACACGTACTCACATTAATGAAGCACAAAACACTCCTCCTATGGAAACAATAGGAGTGTACAGCATGACCTACTTTCTTCTTCACTGTTATTCAGGTTACAGATTTTGGGGTAAATAAAAGCACTGCTTGAGTTTTGAGGGTACTGAATATGAGAAAGCATTTTGATTAACAATACTTTTTCTTGCACTTTAATATGGAGAGTTTTAAACCATCTAACTCAAAAAAACCCTGGTGACAAAAGAAAAATATCTAACCTCAGTGACAGTAAAACAATATGAGAGTATTACGTTTTAGGATACATAACTGTTGCTCATACTGCCATCATAAAAATTTCAATATGTATTTTTACTAGGTAGAAGGACAAAACTACTGTTTTGACAAAACATATATGAAGAAAGCTCGTATGACCTAGCAAAATTCTCTCTCCCATCAAGTCTGAGGTATAAAGTATGATCAAAAATTTAAGCAGAAAACATTGCCGTCCAGTGATGAAGAGGGAAGAGAGAAACCGAGATAAAAATGGTGGAGTGCTGTGACTGATATATCCATAATCTTTGATATCCATACTCTCAACTGGGAGAATGATATTCAAAGGTAGTCAGAGTAGCATGAATTTAAAAGATTCTAAAAACTAATAGGGTAAGTAAAGAACAGGTGTGATTCTACAAGCTTTAAATATTCTTACTAATGGATCATATGTTACTTACTTTCCTTCATCAATGATGAGCCAATTTAACTCACAAAGATTAACAACAAAAGTATCAATTTCCCTGAATATTTCCATATCTCCTTCTTTTAACAATTAAAAAAAAAAAAAAAAACAGAAAAAGAAAATCCCTTTGGAAATCTCTGTTTCCCAAGTGGAAAACTTTTTTTGAAAATGCGTGCCTTCCAGGAAGTTGCATTCCTAAAACAAAATATGTAAATTCAACGTAGAAACAAGTCATGAGTCTTTGCACATCCCAGAACACAGATCCAATACTAGGGTGGGTAGAGCAGAAAAACACAAACCAGACAATCCATGCAGTTCTGGAGCTTAGAATTTTTGCAGCTTCCATATAATTCAAGAGCTGCTCAAGGGAAAATGCAACTATGGAATAGATGTGTACTTACTACAATGCCTGAAAGAAGGAAGGAGCAGGCTCACGGCTGCCCACAGACTGAACAGAAAGCTGACCGTGGAGCAGTCATCAGTGTCATTTTGACAAAATGAAAAACAAAAACCAAAAGAAATATATTGATTTTGAGCCAGAAAGACTATGTTCCTTCAGTCTTTATCTTTTTCTCAGAGCTTTTAAAATTGGCATCAATTATTTTGAGGCAAATTTCTACACGATACCTCAAAATAATTTAATTTAATCTTCTTTTTACTTCTCCTTTTTTTGGATGAAATCACTCTTTTCGGTCCTCAGGTTAAGAACTGAAGAATCATAAATTGCATCCATCCTTCTTCTATCAGCTTTTACCAGCAAATAGCATCACTTCAATTTTATTGAAACCTGTCTCACAAGATCCCTTCATGTATGCTTCATTCTCCTCTTGCTTCTAATCTGAGATCACGGCAGGAGGCAGAGGTAAAAATCTTCATGTGATCACTGTACCAAGAACTGTAAAGCCAATAAGTTGTCACATAAATAATCATGTAGTAACAACAAACTAGTAATATCCTTTTTTAAAGGAACCTACATAGCAAATTCCCTTGTCTTCTAATTAATTCAGGTAAATAAAATGACATGTTTGTCCTTTCAATATTATACATACATATCTCTGATAGTTTTATTATATATCCTGTGTAAAGCAGTAATTGAATCAACAGCTATTTGGATTTATTTTTAAATTGATATTTATTAAATATATATTCATAACTACATCTATGTTGGGTATTGACTTCTGCTGGGAGGCTAGATCTGCAGGACAAGGAAAATGCCAGATCTTGTACAAGCAAGTGATAGAAAAATACAGACATTCCTATTTCAGGCTGACCTTTAGATCAATGACCTTCTTCTTCTGCCCTAAAGCATCTGTCAACAGGCAGTGCCACAAAACACCATTGCTAACATTCAGTCTCCAATTCTCCTCTCTTACTATGCCCAACAGTTCAGATTACACCTACTATCCCCTGAGCCATTAAAAAACTCCTGGATTTTGCCTGTAGGGCATTTATTGTAACTTTTACTTCCCAGTATTTAAAAAGCCAGATGGTAAAAGTAACACTCACTTTCTCTAATGTAGTTATCTTGGATAAAAATAACTGTCAGTCTACATGGTTTTTAGCAGTAAATAATGAATTTATTCAGTGCTACAAACAAACCAGACTGATTTTTAGACAGAATCAACAATATCAAAACCTGCTTATTTTTAAAACACTAGCAAATCTGCTTGTCAGCAATGAACTACAGATTGCCAACCTGACATTTCAAATGAAAAACACCTCCGACGTTCTTGAATAGTGTTAATGAAATTTGGGGGTTTTTACTTCTTCTCCATTTTGTTGGCCTTCCTCACTTGTTTTGTGGCTACTACTTTATTAGAACCTGAATTTAAAGTTCATCCCGGTATTCATGAAGGATAAATAGATATATACAGTGACAGCCTCAAGTACGTTGTCATCACTCACACTGATTGGACTCTTGCCTAGCAATTTAATCTTGTTCTGACTAGCCGCAAGGCAGCTACATATAATTAGTGAATAGAACAAATTTTAGATTACTTTTATATTAAATTGTCTTATAAGCAAAGGCACAGTTTCCTGAAGAGTTTGAGTTTTGCTTACATAGGAATGTCAAAGCCCAAATAACGAAATAAAGATGTAGACTCAGAGAAAGACTTGTCATAAAAAAAGATACCATTTTTTTTATCATGCATAGACTGAGACTGCAGACAGACATGATATAGGATTTCATATGACAAAATTAAAGCAGCTTGGACTTAAAGAGGGCAAGGGATGTCATAACAGTCCTGTTCTATAAGCAGAGCAGTATTCTGAGATTTCAGGACAATAATTATGTTTAACAACTGAATGCTTTCACTTTACTGTTTAGCTTTCATCCAGTAGCGTATGTTCTCCTTATCATTAGGCAACTTTCTGTCAAATCACTTACCCACTACATAAATTAATTGCTCTGCCATTCTGAGGTATATTTATATGCATAAAGAAAACTGTTGAATTTATTGGAAGTCGGAAAGCACAGGCACTCAAAGTGAAATAGATGTGCAGCTAGGAAACAAAAAATTTAAAAAACAACCCTATAAATTAATCACATAAATTTTTCACACTACTGCCTGCACAGTCCCCTGTATATCTCCCTAATATTACTAAACTTAAAAAAAAAAGTAGAAAGATAAATATCTAGAAGGTTATTTGTCCTTATTTTGTTCTAATTTCAACAAACTGGGCAGCTGGGATGCAGAGAAATGAAGAAAACTTGCAAAACTGTACAATCTGTGGTAAAATTTGCAGGCTGGTTGACCAGTTATGCATTACACTTTCTTTAGGGGAAGGACTGTGGCAACCTGCATTTCATACCAAGACAAAAAAGCAGCCACATTTTGTGGTGGTGGTATAGACTATGTGTGACAAGCTCATTTACCTCTGCTAGTGTGTGAGGGTGTACTGTCATGTACTAAATCTAAGTGCTTTGCTTAGAAAAGGCAATTTTAAGGTGTGATTGGGAACCAGTAACTCAAACTGGAGCCTGCTAACCCTCCGTCTGAGCTGCTGTAGTTGTTGAAAGCGCCAGGTATTCATCTTCCCTTTGCCATGACTCATTACAGATGCCTTTGCTGGATATCTCTGGCTGCTGAAGGGAAAGGGGGTGGTTAACCCAAGGTCTTTAGGACCAAAAGTTAATCACAGTAGTTCCTAGGGTCTGCAAGTTAAGTTATGGTAGATAAAGACCGCAGGGCAACCACTGACAAATGTGGCGATGATGACTAAGCTTATCCTCTTGTGCTTTGATTGCTTCCCATTATCTGCTTGGAGCCCAAAGGTGGATTTTTAGCAGAGCTGCTTCTCCCTGTACTATTTATTAGGAAAGATACTCTGAGTGTTGTTTTTGAAATAGTTCACTGATAAGGCTAATACAGACATAGGACTTCAGGGCTTTTAAAAAAGATTTTTTTAAGGTCTAGCCTACAGGAGCATGAAAGCATAGCTTCAGTACAGAGAACATCAGAATAACAGGTCAGGAGATAATTTTTCAGCCAGTACATGAAGACTGTTTCCCTCTCGACCTCTGAAATTAACTTGATTTTAAATATGCAAGAGTTATTACAAATGCTTCCTAAATGAAGGTTTAAGACAAAATAGAAGTGACCTGAGAGGGGAGGGGGTGTCCCCCTTTCGGGGAAATTGAAAGCAGATACATTTAACAAGGTCCTGGATTTGGCTTGGCTTCCGTCTTGGTGTTTGTCTTGTTTTTAATGTGAAAAAGAGCTGAGGAAACACAGCCTTGTGCAAACCAACTAAAGATATAAAGAATAATACCAGGATTATTTGTAAGTATAGTTCACCCTCCTATTATAATTTGTTCTAAACCTTTCAGGGTAGTTTGTTCCGCATATCTCATTTTCCTGCTCAGATGGCTTAACCTCAGCTGGCAACCAATCACCACACTCGCTCCACTGGTGGGACGGGGGACAGAACTGGAAGAGTCAAAGCGAGAAAACTCATGAGTTGAGATAAAGACAATTTAATAGGTAAATTAAAAGCCACACGTGGAAGCCAAGGAAAACAAGGAATTTTTCACCACTTCTCATCCACAGTTAAATTGTTATTTAAAACAAGTGAATTGTTATATATGAATTAATAAAAAACCTATATTTAATTCTTAAGAAATCTAGACTGTCATTAAGAATACACTTACAGCTGTGTTCATCCTCTGTGTTGTGAATATGGTTTTGTAGGCACAGCTACGCTCTAAACAAAGATATGAGAAGAAAGTTCAGAAAAATCTTTTCTGCTTTCTTTTAGACAGAGGTTAGAATTCCTATCCCAGCCATTTGCAGAATATCCATTTCGTGTGTAGAGCGAAACAAATGATTTCCTGTTTTGATTTTTGAATATTATAAACAGTCTTAGTCATTGCACTTAAAATTACTTCTAGAATATCTTACAGAATCTCAGTTTCCTATGTTATGAAGCTTTACATTCACGTAGAATTTTTCCTTTCATAGAATCTAGATAGAAAAGCAGATGCTTCAATGGAGCATCCCTGTACCTTGCCATATGATAGTGAAAGGGATGTTTTGGTCTTGCATCACACTCCAAAAAAGAGACAAATACCAATAATGATTGCAGTCACGTAAACAGGTTGATATCTTTTTAAACAGGTCAGTATCATCCTTAAGTTTACATCATTACTTAAAGACAATATCATCAGAAAATGCCTACACAGAAAAATAACAGTGTTTTTTCACACAGCAGTACGTTTTATAGTTTTAGAGCACAGTTTATAGGGGTGAAAAATGCAACTAAGCCTCACACGTAAAATACATTTTAAAATAAACCATGTGGAACACCCTCCTAAACTCCGCATAGAGAAAAGCAAACCAGGACAGCATTTAAGTACTACTTAGTGTCAAAACGTTAGGTCTTTGATAATGGCTATATGTGGGAAGGTTAGCCACATCTATTTTAATCTTTTTGAAAAACATTTCTAGCCTGCTGAATGAGCATCTTCCTCTCTTTCTCATTGTCAGGGGAGAGAGAGGGAGGTTATGAGCTGTTTAAGAGTCCAACCAGAGGTTGCCCTTTCTATAATTGGTGCAAAAATCTGTTTTAAAAAATGATGTATCTTAGCTGATTATCTTACCTCAGCTGATATAGCTTTTTTTAAGACAGCTTCATGCTTCCAGTAGCCAATTTCCTCTGGAATATCAATTTCTGCAAGAAGGAATGAAACATACATCAAAGTAAATAAAAAGGATGAAACTTTTAGAATTAATTAACCGTTATATACAGATAACAAGTTTAAATCTTTATGTCCAGTTATTACTGTCAAGTTCACTTGTTTCACAACTGTAACAGTATACAACAAACTTTTTTTGGTTTTCAGTCAAAGAATTTTTAATAATTTCTAAAATGATGCAAGATTGGACCTGATCGGGAAATGTTCAAAGCAAAATGACAATTTTTGAAAACAGAGGCTCTTCAGAAGAAAAGATTGCAAAATCTTGTGCCAGAAATATATATCTGTTGACTCCAAGATATTCTTGACCAAACCAGGATGAGACACTATAATGTGCCACTGATGCTCAGCGTACTTTCAGACCATGAAAATTAAACTCTTGGTCCAAATGAGAGACAAGAACTATAGATTCCTATGATGCATGTCTGAATCAATAATTTCTGTTAAAGGGTTTAAATTTTGTGTAGAAAAATGACAGGTTAATTCAGCCAGACAGGGGAATTAGAATAATCCTCTCTTTCATGCACACAGACTGAGAGAAACTGGGGCTTCTCCAAGAATTTTCTCTGTAGTATGCACTAGAAAAAAATATCAAAACTACATAAATCCTGCTATGATCAACAGTAAACCAGCTCTTTCACCATTTCTAAACAAGTGTTGTAACTAGAGAGCATTAACATCAGGTTCCTTCACTTTTACTGGAGATCACTTTTAAACACTTCACCAAATTGTAATCTGGGACACTGTATTAAAAAATGTATTTAAAAAAGTATTTTAAAAATTTGTTAACATAAAACCTTCAAAATAAAAGCGGTTGTAAAAGATAACTAACAAAAAATAAAACAGAAGACAATATTTCTACTCATGTCCCCAGGTAAATATAGCACAAAATTTTAAAAAGATGGAAAGAAAAATATGCACATTTAGATGACATATATTTGCATGTGAATTGTCTGATAAGCTTAAATATACTACTAAAAAGTCTATGTTGTCCATGGAAAATTTTTGAAATATTTTACTGAAATATTTCCCAGGTTCAGATACCGAACAGAAATAAGGAGAAAGCAGCACCGGAGAATTAACTGTCAATTGCAATAATGGAACTAATATTAAAAACAATTTAACAGGATCGTTTCCATCTTCTCATGTTTTCTGTGTCTCTGTTTTCTTCAACAACAGAAAAGTTCAGCATTTCTGTTTCTCCGCTCATTTTATACCAGGCAAATGTAATACAACCTGATTGTTTTCTAACTTCAACAGATTCTATTTCAAATAAGGTTTACATTGTAAATAGACAAAGAAAGGGAGTAGCAGAAACAAAAAAAAGAAAATTCACTGACCAGTAAAGCATGGTCTGAACTAGTTTTATAGATGAAATTTACAGAGAAATAAAAACCTTTCTGGAATGATAATACTGAAGATAGGTGGAAGAAAGTCTGTAGGAAGAGATAAGATTCAAGAGTTCTAGACTAAGAATCAGAGGGCATTTATTGAAATCTATGACTAGAACATGCATTCCTATGTAATTGTGACCCTTCACGTAAAACCACCAGATGGACACAAATAATTCCCAAACAGCAAGTAAGGATTAGTATCAGATGATTAGTATCAGAGATGCTACATTATTTTTCCACTAGAAGGACGAAAACTTTGCATGACACGAAGAATACAAAACCATAAAACATTCAAAGAGAGACATAAAGCAGTCAGATGTCTTAAGTGGATAAGATAACTTCCAAAAGTGAGATACACAATACTGCCTCCCTACAAACCTGTAGATATGCAGTCTCAGTTGTACCGAGGTGCAAAATGTACTTGGATAGAGCAGCTATCGGTATCAGCATGTTTTCTTCCCAGACTCCAGCTATATTACCTGATTTCCAGATAAGACGATTATTATATTAATCCAGACCTCAAGTTTTGTGTATAAACATGAATTCCACAGTCCATATGCCTGCCCAGAGCTCAAAGACATGCCCTGGCACATTCAGGCAGTGGGTATAGTTTCCATGAATGGCCCCTGGCTTTTCTTACAAATAATTCTCCTCTCAAAATTTTAAGCATTTAACAAATGAAGAATAGGGGGGGCAGAAAGAAAAAAAAAAGGAAAAAAACCACCCAAACACTATTATTAATTAGCAAAACCATAAGAGGAAACAAAAATTTGCTGACTTTATATTTCTAAATTCAATCAAGGCTGAGAAAAATCATTACTTCAAGTACACTTCAAGTACATTTATGCATGCATTGTTTCTTTTCTGAAAGGTCAATTAAATGCCAAAAGTGTAACTAAAAATGAGAAATTATTTAACATTCAGCAGTTGTAGTTTGCCTGTTGGTATACATTACACCTAATTATGTACTTCACCATCATTTCAGAAAAAAAATTCATAAAACATTTGCAAAATATGTTCAGCACATTAGTCATAACTAGATTTTTAAAAATACTTTCAGAAATACAATTAAGTGGAAATTTACTCTACTTGTTTAAATTGTTTTGATTGCATAAAGTGTCAGCAGACAAAAGATCTCCAAAGCCCCTGGAATACACACTGTATCTGGTAAGATAATATTGTGAATTAATAAAAAAACTGTCACGTATTTATGAGATTTTTTTATCCTTGAGTAGCTATATTTGCTATTAAAGAATTTTAAAATATTAAATGCATTCCTGTGAAGTCTGCTTTATAAGAAGAAAAATTCATATTCTGAAAATTGTGATGCAACTTCTGGCAAGCTGGCAGTAAATGCCACAGTAGAAATCACAGACCACCAGTTGTTTGTTGTACAGTAGTCAATAATATTGTCTGTATTCAAAAAATTGTGTCTGTTGTGTTCTCCTACTCGGAAATATCCCACAAATCACGGACCAAAAGATAATCTATTTTATAAATTGTCATTTTCAAAGTTACACTATGTACAAAACACATTACTAAGGCCCAGGTTCTCACATCCTCAGTCTCACCAGATATCTCCTTTTTGGTCAGTCATGCAGCAAGGTGACATTAAAACAAAAGAAAGGACATTCAGACCTTTCCATAAATGAACTAAATCAGCACAGCAGCAAGACAACCCTTAAGTGGGCCAGCAGGAAGCCAGTAAGAAAGCAGATATTTATCAGCCAACAAGATAAGTCACACCTGTCTTTATTTTACTAATTTTAATTTTGCATTGAATTTTTCAGAAGACTGTTGTTTCTTTTCTAGCCCAGAAAATAACTGTTCACCTTTTCAGTTTTGTGCGTCTTGAATTAAGAGAGAAAAACCTCTATCATTTTACAGAAATCTATAGGCAACGAAATACCTTTAGGTTGTCAAGAGGTGGACTCTTAAAACTCCAAAGGCACAAAGGTCCCTCAGCAGTCTCCCAGTTCCCCAGGAGTGTGATCAGTAGTTCTGTGAGTTCAACTCACCTTTGCAGAGGGGTCATTCACAGGCCCCCTGGGCTTACTGCAGAAATTATTCCTAATTCACTGGAGCACAATATTAATTACAAAAGAGTATTTGTGACTTCAGCCCTTACAAAAATAAATGCATCAATATGCAAAAAGATAAAACATTATTTATGCCTGTGTCTGTGCATGCTTTCACTCTTCTTACTCATTTGTTTTCATTTTAGCAGGATAATTAGTTATATATCAGCACTCTGGGTAAGCTGAAGTGCAGACACATGCTCTTTCCATAGAGGTATTGGAGACAGTAAAACTGCCTGTGGGCACTGTAATAGCAACCAAGGTGATCCTGTTGATGTGCAGTGCATGAAATAGCAGCCTCTGCCTTTCTAGGTATTAGAGCAACAGAGCTATGCAAAGAAGTCAAAGCCTGAACCAAGAATCAGTAATACGTGGGGAAGGATTCCTCAGTGCAGGGAGTGAAAATAGTGCCTTGATCATGAATCAGTCATTTTAATTATGCATTACTTGGCATCTGCATTCTTCTACATCTTCATTCTTCCATATCTACACTCATGATCATCAGTAATGAAGTGAGTTATTTTGTTAGCTTGCACACCAATCAAATCTATTTCCATAAGTCACACATGCAGGTTTGGTAGTACAGGATGCCTGTGACTTTGAGTTCCAGACACCCCATTGACATTTGAGTGGGTTGGCCCTGGCTGGATGCCAGACACCCACCAAAGCCACTCTCTTACTCCCCTTCTCAGCTGGACAGGGGAGAGAAAATATAACAAAGGTTTATGGGTTGAGATAAGGTCTGGGAGATGTCATTCAGCAAATACTGTCACAGGCAAAACAGATTCAAATTGGAGATATTAACTGAATTTATTACTAACAAAATCAGAGCAGGATAATGAGAAGTAAAATAAATCTTAAAAATACTTTTTCCCTACTTCTCCCTCCTTCCCACCTCTACCTCCTTCCCCTCAGAGATGCAGGGAGACAGGGAATAGGGGTTATGGTCAGTTCATCACATGCTGTTTCTGCCACTGCTCAGGAAGAGGAGTCCTTCCCCTGCTGCACTGTGGGGTCCTTCCCACGGGAGTCAGTTCTCCATGAACATCTCCAATGTGAGTCCATCTTACCGGCAACAGTTCTCCACAAACTGCTGGAATGTGGGTCACTCTGCCACAGGATGCAGTCCTTCAGGCACGTATTTTATCTGTATGAATAAGAAAAACTACATGCCAAGATAAAGTTGTTGACAAAGTAGATTGTTCAATATTTTGCTTTTATTTTTTAATGGTGTCTCTTCTCACTTAGAATTATCTTAACTATGTGCCATTTATATGACGTACAAAACATTCACACACTTCAAGAGAATGTCAGTTAACAAAATCCCCACTGTCTGCTATTTTCTACTACAGGTTTCATTAAACAGATTTATGTGTATTAATACTGATTATTCCTGAGGACAGGGTTTTGCATGGTGACCACTTTCATGGGAAATGTTCATCTCCCTTATACCTTCTATTATTAATGTTCTTGCTGTTACAGTTAGTTTCTTATTTCATTGCTGTTTCCTGTAAATTGTTCTTATCTCAAACCCTTGATCTTTAATTTTTGTGCCTCCAATTCTCCTTTCCAGCCTGCCAGAGGTGGAATGGAAGGGAGAAATGAGCGAGCAGCCCGTACCTTGGTGTGTTTCAGTGGGAACACTAGATTGGGAAACACCATCTCTAAACAAAGACAAAAAGTTATTTGCATGTCCCTAGTCTAGACTTCTCCTCTTTGGACAAGAAAGGAAACATCTGATGACTCTTAAAAAGCAGAACATCTCAACAAACAAAACAGTCAAAAATTAGGAGGCTGACAAACAAAGAGAGAAAATATTGGATATTTCATATCACTCATCAAGGAATTTCTTTATAATTATATAACATAAAAAAATCTCAGGCATAAATAAGCTCTACAACCAGATAAAGAACACTTCTTGAACAGTTTACTTGCATAGATGAATAGACTCTAAAATTCAATGAAATTTACTGAAATAATGGCTCTTATTTTAGCATAAAGATCTAAAAAAAAAATAATGCAATAAAATTTACTTTGTAAGTGCATTTGGTGTTCTACAGTTCACCTCAGTATATCAACACACATTCATCAGTTAGCAAGTGCACACTCTGAAACATCAGTATGGCTTTTAACTTTCTTCTGATACAAAACCACATTTTTATGTTTTCAAACATCTGCACTGAGTCTATTTGTCCTACTTCCTAAGGCAATCTCAAGATCCAATGAGTCTGAGGTTCTTTCTGTTCCTTACGCTGATAATGTATAGAGTTTCTACAAATAAATATAGAGTATTTTTTACCGTTAGGAAATTCACTGCTATCCCTAAAGATGAAAACAGTCATAAGAAAAAATCCCTAATTAAGGAAAAATAATGAATTTCAGGTGCAATCAATGGGTTTACTACATTTTTTCAGCTGTTGACCTCAAGATGCTCTGCGCTAGAAAGAGCTGGGAGCTTTTCCTTCCAAGATCTGTAAATAGTGCAAGATGGAAATAATCAATTATAGTAGCTTGGCATCTATAGTTAGTGCTCATAATCAAAGATAACCTTATCTAGTCAGTATTTTTGGAAAATCACAATTGAAAACGCTATATTCAGAAGTTTACTTTTGCACAATTTATGTACACAATGCACTTTATCTAAGAAACTTCACCGTTTAGTGAAGTGGCTTGCCAGATAATGATCTGGCTTTAGTGGCTTTAGTGGCTTGCCAGATAATGATCATAATACTATCCTGCCACTTTGTAACAATGTTACACACTTTGCAAAGAGCTAGATGCAATATGTCTTCAGATAATGTATGATTAGACAAATTTATCTTCTGTATTTTTAAAACATTGCTTAAAAAAAATTACATGATCACATATATTTTCTATTCAACAACAATCTGTTTCTAGTATGGTTTGGACTTACAAAGTTAGTCATTCTAAGCATTCTCCCTCCCTTACCTCAGCCTACTGGCTAGATGAGCAGTTACACTGCATTGTCTCTGATTCTTGACCAAATGGACATCTTTATATTTGTAGTGAGGACGGCTTAAAGCAACATCTGTCTAGTATGAGAATATTATTTACACCCTTCTGTCAAAGATTTTAACTTTTCCAAGCAAATCTAAGATGACATGAAATAACAGTTATGTTTCCAGTCAAATAATTCAGAATAAGAAGAATGTCTCATTTCTGTGACTATCTGCCATTTACTATCATTATATCCATCTTCCTATTGCCACATTTTCTGATATTAAATTATTATTCCCATTACAAATTTGCCACTATTTTGCAGGTCGTGCTCTAATGTACCGATGCCACAGGGACACAGATAGTTAACATGCTGGAAATGTGAGGGATAATGACCATCCATGCAAGCTCCTGAGCCACACGAAAGGCATAAGCTGTTTATAAGGAGCTAAGGGTGAGAGAGAAGATTATACCCCAACAAATTAAGCAAGCAATTTCTATTCTAGCCTTGATTCTTCTACGTGAGCATAGACAATCACAGCTTCTATGTATATTAGTTTTCTCGCTGTGTCATGCTCTTTTCCTATAGAAGACAGACAGGATTTCTTAATGATTTACGGGATAAGCAAAAAAATTCACTCAGATAGAACTGCAGTGCCAAGCAAGGAATTAATGTGAGGTGTTTAATGTGCTGGATTATGCCTCTAAATGAGTCACGCATGTCCCCAGCCTCTGGTATCAGCCATGAGCAGGACTATTTTTTGCTAAAATAATCAGTGATACAGTTACCTGCCAACACCATCAACTCCCAGGTGCATCAGAAATTTGGATTCCAGAATGAGATCCCTTACTTATTAAACAAGGCTCTGTTGCAGGTAATATCCTAGCCCTGTGATATATTAAAGCAGCACAGACAATTTCAGGAAACAAAAGCGCTGTTAAATGTTGGGGTTTTTTTCACTGCTGTTAGTTAGTCTGCTATTTGACTGGCTTTTACTTCATTGTCTACAATTTCCAGTTGCTTATCAAATATATACGGCACACAAATTTCAACCTGCGGATTGCTTATAAATGGTTGACTGTAACAACTTCAGTTTAAATAGGTTTTATTCTCATGAATATTCAATCATGTGCTTTTTCTACATCATGTTGTTTTCTTTCCTGTCTGAGTGACATAATAATTTGAAATGGTTCTGCTTTCTTTCACATCTAATGCTATTTTACACGCAAAACTTGGATATGTACCCAAAAGTGCATTTCCTTGAATAAATTTCCCTGCATAAATATGTGTGCAGGGGAGGGAGAGGGCTAATTAAAAAGCCCATATACACAGTCAAGCCCAGATTGTACTGGGAAGGCAAAGAAATTGCTCCCTTGCTGCACACTGTGAAGTGATCTAAAAATGGAAAATGCTGTGCTACTCTGTTAATGGAACAGGTTACAGTATGATTCGAGACCTTCCTCTCTCATTCAGAAATGACTACGGACTGAATGAGAAAATGATCTCTTTCTCCTGAAATGCACATATAGAAAGTGATTTGCTTTCTTTCCATCATTACAAACAGGTATAGATACCACTTAAATCTGCCAAAACCTAGGATAATCAGATTGGAAAACACTGGGAGATAGCAGTCTCACAGCCTACCACGTTAATGCAAAGCTTAGACTGTTTTTCCCAGTGGATCAATTTACATTTATTTGTATTAGATTTTGCCTACCATTTCATTCATACCTGGATCTTGTAAAGCCCTTCTGTGAGTCTCTGCTGCCTGCCACTGACCCCCTCAGTACCTTGAATAACAGTGTCATCTGCACACTTTCTCACTGTCTCTGACCAAGTCATTCATCTGTTTAGCTTTCATCCATGTTATGATCTTTCCTCTGGCCCCACCAATGCCTTAAAAGCTCTAGGAGAACGTTTGCCTTTTGCAAACTTCAGTACATTATTTTAGCAGACCAAATCATCCCATTGATATGCTTACTGCTGCTCTGAAAGCACTTCAAGAAGCCATAAAAAGGCACAACCTCTGCCAACAGAGCTGTGCTGAAATCTGCCCTTCACCAAAGCTCCTGTTGATCTGTCCAGTACAAGATTCAGAACGGCCAGCCTACACTTCCCCACTTTGCTCCCACCTACAATTTTTTATTTAGGATGTAGGAATTGCCATTGTCCTGTCTCTGGATACCAGGGCTGTTCCAAAGGGTGCCTACAAGTGCAAGGTGTTTCATGCTTAAGCTGTGTTTGAACTAGTGTGTGAATATTAACCAATCTGATGATTTTAGGGTGTTCCTTCCATCTAATTGTACCATATCTTCTTC
Source organism: Cnemophilus loriae (assembly GCA_013397755.1). Classification (NCBI taxonomy): domain Eukaryota; kingdom Metazoa; phylum Chordata; class Aves; order Passeriformes; family Corvidae; genus Cnemophilus; species Cnemophilus loriae. The sequence goes on from VZTF01000165.1 coordinate 751,541, forward strand.
TGCGGTCAGTATGTTTTAAACATAGCCTATGCTGACTCCTTTCTTTCCTGTGTTAGAGCCTTACAAGGTGCTAACCTTTTTGCTTCTTCCACAATGAACATCAATGCATAAAACTCATGGCGCTTCTCTGAAATGGCCTCATGCTCTTTGAGTGCTCCTTCTATAATCTAGCTGTCACAGTACAGGCCATCTGGTAGGCTTCTTTTCCAAATACACTGGAAAAATTATTTTGTTCTATTTTTGTTCCTTTATCCAGCTTTTTCTCACTTCTCCTTGACTTGCAGAATAATATTTTATATTTAAACTTCCACTGTTTATGATATTTACTTTTTTCAATTTATTTATATTTGCATTTATTTTATTCCTATGATGGTTGTCAGGTACAACTATTTACAGAGTCCTTGCCAGTGATCACAATGATAGTAAATGTACGGGTCTGTAATAAACCATGCTATACAAAATCATCCTCCGGACTAGTTCTGTACAATAAGAATTGCATCCTTTTTGTAGTTATCATCATCTCAGATGATCACCAAAAGAAACATCCCTAAGCTTTTTCTTTCTTTCTGCCTACAGAAATATTTTTGTAACTCTGGCAGTAGGCTCTCCAATAAGTCTTGACCACCCAAATCCAGGTCACTAATGCACCGTGGAAAGAAGCCATACAAGCATAGATGGCTATATATAGATATCTGATTCCCATCAACACAAGCTAACAGAAGCATGCCATCAGCTTTAACTAGATTGCCAAAGTTTAGCTAAATTCAGGATGCACCAATTTTGGCAGCAGTGCAATTCTCAGCTAAGTCAAGCCATTTATGTAGCATATCATGAGAGGTTACAAAGCCAAAATGTGCCTACCAGAATTTTGAAAATTTTTCTTTTCATGCTTTAAAAATAAGTAATGAAAATCAGATATATTTTCCCCAATAGAAAGAAAACATTCTCTTGTATGAGAAAGAGTAAAGGCACTGGTTCTGTTCCAAATGACTGTTTCTACAAAGATTGCAATGATATTTGTATCTGAGGCAAACTTGGAAATGCATAAGCTATATGTTTATGTATTCATTCCATAAAGGGTTCAGTGTTCTGTCAGAGTTTGCAGTGCATATAATAGCAACTGGCATGATGTCACCACCCAGTAGGTTAAAACAAAAGGAAAGGGCTGCTCTTATTCATTGGCAATTGTGTCCTTTAATGATAATGCATTCATTTCCCAGTTTTGTATAGCATCTTGTGATTTTTTTTTTTTTGGTAGCTATGGCAACTATTCATTTTTGTTTGAATAAAAATATGTTGTAATGCCATGCAACTTGCTGGCATATAAATTAAGGCTGCCTGCTGGAACTAGAATGCCAGAATTCGGTTTTCCCACTTAGCTTTAAATTGACATGTTCACTCTTGGTGAAGAAAGTGCCTGTCTTTTCTGAGGAAAAAAAAGTATTTGTCCTGAGTAGGTGGAAAAGGTCATTCAGTTCAGTGCACAAAGCACAGGTGCTGATGACTGCTGACCAAGGAGTGAGTCAGTCAGGCTGAGCAAAGAAAATACTGGAATTACCTTTCACTAAGCTATGGCATCAATACCAGTCAAGAGGAAAGAAAGAGGAAAAAAAAAGGACGAGATACGAAACCACAGCTGAAACTTACCTGCATCCTAGAGAGAGCAGCTGAACTCCCAGTCACAAGAACACATTTCAGCAGCTCTGGCCTAGGCTGTGGTATGCAGAATCACTGATGCAACACTCCAGAGCTGACTGCCCTGCTGTCATTCTTCAGGCCAGTGTAACCTTGACCCTTAGAAAATACCTGCTGGTACCTAATTCCCCCTAAAATAAAGTCTCTGAACTTTTATTACTACATTTTCAGGCTCACATATTTCAATGGATTAAAGCATCACAACAATAGATTTTTCTCTTCCTAATTCACTCCCATCTGTTTCTCCTCTTTTGTTTTCTTAGAAAAGCAGGAGATATTTGTTCAAGTCAGTTAATGCTAGAAGGTACAATTTTACTTCTTCCTGTATTGTGGCAGCTGTTTGCATTTCCAATATACCTGAAATTTCAAATACATCCTTGATTACTTGGGCCCTGTTCTGGTCTCTCATCAGCATAACACAGAATGGTAGAATAATTCAGGTTGGAAGGGATTTCAGGATATCCTCTGGTGTAACCTGCCATTCAGAGTGGAGAGTCAAATTTATTTCAGACCAGGCTGTTCAATCCAATTTCAGCAGCATTTCTCCTGAGGTATCTGGGTATAGATGAAAGAAGAAACTGCCTGCAGCAAAAGTAATAAATTGATAATTTGATGAAGGACATTGCAAACCAAGGTTAATGTAATACTCATATTTCTTCTTAATCCAAACAGTAGTTTATCTTGAAATATTATCTCCAGAACTACTTTCAGAATTCCCTATCCAACCTCAGTACTAAGTTTCATGGCATTACTTCTCCAGATAAAGTTCAGTATGTGTATAAATTTCATGTGAATTGAAACCTGAAAGATTCATGCCCTTTGATCTTTGCAAGATATCATTACAGCATTATCTTCCCAAGCATTAATTAATAATAAATGCTTCATTCATCATGAAGCTAAAGTAAGCATATTTTTTCACATCCTCCCAGTTCTAGGATCCAAATTCTATTAAAAAAGCTTAGGACTAGCACATCTTCATTTCCAGATGCTTAAGTCTCTTAAGAGCAGAATTGATGCAGCAGGATGTTTAAGTATCATCACTTTTCAGATTAAGGTAAAACAAGAATCTCTGTTTGGTTTCCTTTTCCACGATACTACTTTACACTAGCTTTTTATTTTGGAGGAAAAAACCCAAACATCGATATTTCAGTAAATTATTTCGACACAGGTAGACAAAACATTAGATCTCACAAACACTAGCAGTAGTTTCCAAGCTACATTCTCCTGATGTTAGATTGAGGCTCAAGACAACCAAAATCATTATTTCCTGAATTTTAGATTCTGGTATAATTGTTCAGTGGAGATGCATTTATAATAGGTCAGTGAAAGGTAAATAACACACAAGTGAATTTTAGGAAGGCCAATGATGGTTTAAAGCCAGTTTTGACAGATCTGCTCATCTACGTATCATGCTCTTGGGGAGAGCTTTGACTTGAACAAGTTTTTGTTAGAGTCAGAGATCACTGCTTCAGTGGTTCTGTCTTAAATCTTACAAAGCTTAATGCAAATAATATAAATGCAGAATCCCTTACTCCAATTTACAGGAAAATGCCAAAGCAAGGAGAATTTTGCTCACCAAGCATCTGGGTGAAATAGGAGCTAAAAACTCTCCCATACTTCCCTTCAGTGGGGCTTAACAGCAGACAAAATGCAGTTTCCAGCCATAAGAATTCATCACAAACAGAAAAGTAAAGGTGGGAGAGAGATCATGGAGAAAATTTGAAAAAGTACAGGGATCCTATGAACAGGGAGGAATCTTGTCTCCTGTTCCCAAAGGTCAAAATGCCTGACCTTGACACCACTCCCAAAGAAACTGTCTCCCCGTGAGAAAAGCTTCCCCATGCAGTCTGTGTATGTATGTCTACAAATATAACCTTCGCTCCTTATCATTTTGTTTCTGAGAAGGGGCTAGTCAGTGCAAATCTCCAGTGGCAATGAAGACTGGGATTAGTAGTTAAATCCTGTATTTCTGTCTTTTGCAGCAGACCGAGGAGAATGCTCCAATCTATCAGGTTCTTCGCTGGAGTGAAAGAAACGAAGTTTCACATCAAAAGTATGAGCAGCACCACCTGGAAATGGCAACTGTTACTCTCTGTCATGTTTTTTTTTCCAAATTCAAATTGTCCGATGGAATTTGTGCAGCTGCATAATTCATGCATAGTAAGTATAGGGCTATTTTACAATTAATTATCTGTTAGTGCTCAGAACACCTTTCCTACCGCCTCACCATACCCTACAGGCTATGCTAAGTCATAGTATCAGTAATTTCCTTAGTACAACAAAGTAAGTAAAGAGAAATAGGAGCTAAATATGATGAAGTTATCTGTATCATTTGTTAAGATACAACAACGTTACCAGCAGAGTGGCTTTTAAAGTTGGAAAAGATGTATAAGTCATTTTGGCTATAGTGCAGAAACCCATGATCCAAACCTCAAAACCAAATAGTGAGCGACGAGACAATGAAGGGAAAGTCTGGTTAATAGCTGGTGCAGGGAAGAGTTTCTAGAAGACAGGGTTAAGTAGGCTTTCATAATCTTTCTAGGATTCAAAGCTGAAAACTGCAAGCACACATCAAATTGAATCAATTAGAAACACCATTAATTTAGTTTTCTAATTATATCCACTTAGGACATCGGATTTACATACTTTGCTCAATACACTTCCTTCTGAATCTCATTTTTTTCACTGAACATGAGTCTAAAAGACAAGAAATAAAGTGAGCACACTTGGACCTTCAGGACTGCAATCTCAATTTACACAAGACTCCCATTGATATAAGCAAGGATAAGGTGAAATACAACCTTCAGGACATTTCAACATCTACCAGTAGGACTTACAATTCAGGAGGAGAGGAGCTGAAACTAAAACATGATCTAACCAGGAAAAAAAAGCCGAAACCATAAAATCTATTATTGACTCATGTCTCAGCAAAAATTCTCCAAGATCTTCTGCATCAATATGTGATTGGATCAGTAATTTTATTATTCTGAACACAGTAAAGATCTATAGGTCAGGAATAAGAATGTTTGCTTTATATTTTCTAGAGAGGTGAAACTTCTTAACTGAATCTTACACTTAATCATTTCCAAATCCCAGGCTATATCAGCTGATCCCTGTTTCGATTTAAAATAAAATTCATTTTCCGGTTTGCCGCCTGACTTTTATTTCAGATTTGACTTAGAGATTTATGGATGTGATATAGCTTTTCTTGCTGAACACTTGAACACTCTTGGTCCCTGTGGTGACTTCCACATAGCTGCAAGTGGAAAGAAACACTCACTACTGTAAAATGATATGACATCCCTACTTCAAAAGCCAAAACAAATTTTTGAAGGCTGAAGTGTTCAGTTGCAGCAGGGATGAGAACCCAAGGGGATCTAGACCTTGCTGTATTGTGAAAAGTCGATGCCAGTTTTCAATTCATGGCTTCTTAATTGAGAAGCAGAGAGAATCTGGGCACACAATGAATCATTCTCTATATGGAAAGGGGGAGACAGGGAGGTTATTGATTAAACCCACAGTTTCTCTCGTTACCACTCACCTAAATTTGACTTTGACTCAGAGTAAAATGATTTCTCCTGAAGATAACTGCTCCACACTGCACTGAAAAATTTACCATAGAGGGTAAATATGTAGCAAACGGACCACAGGATTCGGAAGACAGAGTTGGGACAGCACACCAGCATGACTTCCTGCAGCATGGCGTCTCTACTGCCACACGTCCTTAAGGAGTAATGGCTTAGGCAATGCTGACTGCACACCCAAAATGTTTGGTACCTCAGCTTGCAATACCGTTCACAATGCAAGTGACAAATGTGGCAGAGATGATCTTTTCTACTTGGTCTAGTACCTGAGTACAGGTTGAGGCACAAATGATCTGGAGCAAAGGCAAAACTCAAACCATGACGCTGAGATCCCCTGCTCTGGTTGCTTGCTTAGCCTTAGGGTTTTGGGTTTTTTAATGCCTAGAAACACACTTGTTTTTACAGAGACAAATTTATTCAGTATACAGCTCACATTGACTGTGACTTTTAATAATGTGGGATAAATACACTCAGTGCACCCCATCGGCGTGTTTATTGTGCCATACCAAGATTCCCATGGGAGCACACCACATCTCCAACCCTGCTAACCTTCCAGAGAAAAGCCTCCACAAAAATATATGTACTATGTATAGCATATATCTGTTTAATACACATTAAACTGCAGAAGTTATGTAGGTGTTTGGAGTACAACAAATGCAAATGACTTTGAGGCCAAATTATTTTTTTTACATGGGATTTGGTGTCTAATATCATGAGGATAGCACAGTAAGGGGCAGGGGTTATTTTTGTGTGTGTTTTGATATTCAGTGTCTGAAATCATTAAGGGAGTCAGTTAACTCAGATCTCTCTAAAACACACTAGCAACCTATGCAAACTTTAAGGCACTTCAGTGCTAATAAAGATCATACCTTTGTGCACTTGTACTTTTAGCTTGGGCTCAGATGTCTTAAAAAGTGACAGAAGGAACAAATTAAATGAGAAATGAAAATTATTCTCCAAAAATGAAGGCAAATTGACAAATAGAGAAGACAAAAATGTGGGATTAAGATCTAAGTTTAGCTGGAAAACACACAACTTTCAGAATATCAGGCAGCTCAAAACAGTGAAATCAATGTTCAAAGTTAATAAATAGATGAAATCCCTAATGAATAACCAAACTACATCTTCAGAGACAAGGCACTTGAAGGCTATGTATGTTGGAGATAGGTGCACTTTAGTTTTCAGATATTGTACTTTACAAGAAAATAAAATGGTATATTAATCACTAATTCACTGATTAATATAATGTGCTCACATTTTAGTAAGCCAGTTGAAAATTTTACCTCCTTTACAGTTCTGCTTTGCAAAGCAGTTCCCAAATAATTAATTTCAAGCAACTTACTTCATTGTACCAGTATCTTCTTGACTATCTAGCATTCCTCATATACTCAATTTCCAGAGCATTTCACTTCAAAATGAGATGAACAGAAGTGTGACTCATGTACACCTAGGAGCACTGAACCATTTGGCACTTCCTTTATCACAAAGCAAAATCAATGTACTGAAAACCACTCTCGTATTACTTCACCTTGTTCACAGTATTGCAAATTCCTCTTTTTTCCACAAAAAAAAGTAACAAAAATAACATAAGAGAAAGAATCATTTATTCAGTTTTACATCTTCAAATATTCTACAACCATTAATATCCAGAAAATCTTTCAGTTAGAAAGTACTTCCAGCACTCAATCTAGAATTGAAGAAAATAGCCCCATCAATCCTAGATATGTGGGTGTCACCACAACTTTAAAAGTATTTGCTTTATTTTGTATGTGACAAAGGAATATCATATTAGCCTCTTTTTACTGCAAAGCTCTGAGACACAATTTACAGAATTCAATATATTTCTGATTAGAAACCAAGCCAGTCTGGGCTTCTGGTTTAAAATGGAGATAAACTGGCCAGTCCAGAAGACAGTTCACATCTACAGTTAACCGAGTTGTAATCTGAAAATTTTATAATCCTCCACTAATTTTACCAGCAACTTATTGTAACAAGGATACTTAGGTTTTAAGATCATAGTGGATGAATAAAAGTCATATCACACGTTTGGCAGAAGAGGAAAAGACGGTTCAGCATCTTCCAAGACCTAGCCTAGCTCACTCCTACTGCCAAGATGGACCTTACAAAAGCATCATGGAAAGTGATCATTTATACCCCATTTGGAAACCCCTCCTAGCATGACTGAATTATTCACTAAAGCATAGAGCAAAAGGCTGTGGCAACACAGACTGGACAGCTGAGCAGTTTTACCTAGCCCTCAGACACCAAAGAAATATTGATCCAGGGTTCCCAACATCAAGGATGTCCTCAATATCCTTTCACATACCACCCTATTTTGCAAAGACTTCTGACTCCTCTTCAGTATGTTTTTGAACATGTGAATGGCAACAACAATAAGAATTCAACCCATACATTTTTTAGCAGTGATGAATATAGGTACTCAAATCTGAATGGGTCAGATGAAAATATCCTGATATTTCTCTCACTTGCTCTGACTGCCACTCAAAAAATTTTAAGATAAGCTAGAGCAATGAGCAGGGTTGGACCAGTAAAGATTGATACAAAAATAGCAAACATAACTTGATCAAAGAGAGACATGTATCTAATAGCTTATATATGAGACAACAGGGACAATCTTTGTGATGCATGAGACAAGTAAAGGAAATCTTAGGGGACAGACCAGCCGCAGAGGATCAGATGCCTTTCTCAATTACATGGATATAAATCTGAGATAAGTGCCACCGACATTAGCTCCAAACACACATGTTTTAACCCAGATCAAAATCTGTCTAGTGTCTAAACTAGACCTGAGCCAATATTCTCTTTGCACTATATTCCCAAGCAATTTGGATGAATAAGTGTTTCAGGCAGGCATTCGTATCATCTGTCTGTATCTGAAAAGTCTTGATCTTTACTTGACAAGGATGCATTACACACAAGCCGCATTAAGTCCTACTATGCTAAAATCTGAGGTGAAGTGAAAAACAAAATTGTATCAGGAAAACCAAAGAGAATAAAAGTGCTATAATAACATTAATCAAAAACCGTAGCAACCCGAAGACTTTGTCTCACTGTATGAAAAACTCTCGTATTTTAAGGGGCTGATCAGTGTAGGATAGCAGCGATTATCCCAGACCTTAGGTTTTAGCCCCTAGCAATGTGTGGGTGAAGAAAACAGAACTGAAAATGAATTTTCAAAGATTACCACCAAAGGCACCTCATAAATACAAAGTGCAAACTCTATAGAAGCTGTACTTCTGCTGCTAATGCTGTGGTTCCTGAGGTGGCCTCATTATTTTTCTCTTATAACATAGAAAAACATTAAGCATCATTACCAAAGATATTTGTACCAAAGATGTTTTTTAAATTGTTTTTTTCTAAATGAAGGGAACCAAGATCACAGAAAAACATTTCCCAAGAACAGGATAAAGATGTATCTACAGCCCTACTTTGAATAGTGTTATTTCACACTCAGTGTGTCTTTTAATAAAAAGATTTTGAAAGGGTCTGAAGACAAAGCATGAAACCAAACCAGGATCCAGATCATCAGGCAGCAAATAGGGTTCTCCAGATACCATTTGCATCTCAGTGGTATTGCAGGTGCTACTACTATAACACGAAGTTTGTCTGAAAGATAATGAATGGCTCACTCAAAAGATAATGAACAGCGATTCCTCAGTATATTATCAGATAACACAGGTAAATTAACACAAAGTTTAAAAGATTTTTAGGTCCCAATAGCACAAACACAAAGCTGGGCACACCTGAACCCTTCATCCAGGGACTGTCCTTTTTCTTACAAGTTTGTACTATGCCTAGCACAAAGAGGACCTGTGGTTCCCATGTGCTTTTGAATCATAGCACAGCTGTTCAGTAAAAACAAGGGCCAGGCAACACACCAGCACAACATCAAGATAGGGCACTTGTTTAACAGTAAACACTTGTTTAACTTGTATTTTATGGAGCTTTGTTTCTGGCTCCTCTGTTAAGTGTAAGATGAGTTTCGTGCTTAAAATAGAAATTCCAGATCTTTGCAGTGCATCAAGGCTTTATTTTGTCTAGTTTTAAAGCACTTATGCTGAGTATCCCTGAATATAAATGAATCCTCTGAGAATACAAAGTGACTGTTACTCAGAAATAAAATTAGTTTGAAAATAGTTCCTTTAAAGCCTTAAAAAAATCTGTTACATAATTTGTATTTATCGGAAATGTTTCAAGGATTTCAGTTGTCCCTGGGCTGTATGAAAACCAGCTCTGGTGGATTAGACTGGCATTTAAACAGGCAGGCTTCTAACAGCCTAAGAAAAGAAAATCGGTTCAAAAATTACCAAGTAATTTAACTCATATGATCATCCCAACAATCATGGTGCTTAAAAATCTCTTATACTTTATTTCTCAGTGCACAAAAGGTAAACACAGGCTAAAATTCCAGAAAATGCTTGGGTTTTTAAAAAGTCAGAATTTGTGCAGCTCTCCAGAAAAAGAACATAGATATAACTGTTGGAATTGGAACATATGGAAGATTTGTTTCTAATACTGATTAATGCACTTTCAATGCAATAAAATTTCTTTCACAATTAAGATCCTTTTCGTTAATATTCACTAAAGTAATTTGAACAACTTACATTTTTAGTTTAGTATGGTTTTTTACAAGTGGGTTTTCTTTACTCCATCAGTCTCAGAGACTTTTAACCAAAGGTCTTTTACTGTTTCTATTTCCTACTGCTCCTTACTTTGGGGTGGGGTAGCTACTGTTCCATTTCCTCCCACTGAGACTAAAATGAAGGAATGTTCATGCTGAAAAAGGTCTAACACTTTGCAAGTCTCTTCTAAGGAGATAATTGTATTCTTCTTTCTGTCTACTGAGACCAAACCTTTCAATTTTGAGGAAGTGCAGAAAAATGAATTGTCAATCATAAATACTTCTTTGCTTAAGCAATTCTTTTCAGCAGATCTAGTCCACAGAGATGGTAGGAAGCAAAGGGTAACAGGAGGTGTGCAAGTGTACTGGGAAACGTGTGAGAGAGCAAGTGAAGCAATGGAAACCCTTTATACATTCCAGCACCCTCACCTTTCTCTCATGAGGAAAAAAGCAAACACAGCTTAACCGCATGGTTATTATATTTGTTATGTACAGCTCTTGAACAGCAGAAAACAGTCAACAGAGTAAATTTCAGACACATCTGTTCCACCTGCAGATTATTAGATACATCACATGTTAGCATTTTCCTTATTTTGCACTGATTAATATAATAACCTTCACTTAAAAATCAAAATCAAGGAAAAGCAAGGTAACTCCCAACAGGGATTTTTTTTTTTTTTTTTAATTGAGTCTGCCTGTAAGAGGTCAATAGGAGAGAAACTTAATTCAGAAAACTACTGAACAATAGATAAACCACTTGTTTTTTTCTGGTAGACAAAAGACAAAAAAAAATAGAAAGACAAAAATGGATGTATTCACTACAACCATGCAGAAGAGATTAGAACAGTCCCTATGGCCTCCTTTCCCACTTTATCTGTCCCTGAAAATAAACCACTTTTATTCCTGCAACAATCTCTCACTTTCTACTTAGCCATTCAGTGGGAAAAAAAACTACACAAGAATTTCAGTCGAAATACCTATCTGAGATTTGTGGGCACTGGAACAGCAGAGTTCACACACATTTCTGAGTCTCTGAGGTACTGATTCTCATACTGATTAATCCATAAAGCTTGCATGAATCAACATTTCTCCAGTTGTGTGCTGGCACCAGCTAACATTGTAAAAGTGACACTAGAAGTCAGGAAAGATGTAATAAGCAACAGTTCACATGGAATTCCCATGTGAGGTCCTGACCTCAGACAGCCAGCTGATTTAAAAATTCTTCTTGCAGATATGTAGACCAAATTCTGTATCATGAGTGCTTGTCAATCATGTCAGAAAAAAAAATCTGCAAAAGAGGAGGGAATAAAATATTTCTATTTCTAACATTTTCATTGCAACTTGTTTCTAATTAGAGTACATGTTATGTTATGGAAAATGTACTAAGATAGTAAGTCACGATCAGAAAATAACATTAGTTTAGAGAGACACAGTCATCAGCTCTTCTTTAGCTATTAAGCCTTCCCATCTGTGCTCATTGTAGGGAAGGCAAGGACCCTCCTTGGAGAGAGCTATTCATCACCCTATAAAACAGAGAATCTTTCACTGCACCAGCTAATGTTTGAATTTGCTTTAGTGACTTTCTCCCACAGTAAAACAAACTTTTGCTTCTGATCAGTGCTTTTACCTTGTGCTTCTGAGAAGTCAATCATGACTACATCCAACAGCCGCCTCAAAGGTTGCCTATTTAACTTTTTACATTGAAAACCCACATCACAGGACACTCTCTCCTTTTAAAATTATGGACAGCATTCATGTTCAACGAATAGATAAACCAACAAAACTATCTGCCAGAATTTGGAAAACATTTACAAATGTGAAATATAGGAAAATAAATGTTTTAGACTGAACCTAATATGTATCTTTACATCTGCCAAGGCAAAATGCCACATCCAAAAAAAAAAACAAAACCCAAGACCCTAAAAACCCCAAAAACTGAAAAAGAGTCAATAATGAGAAGAAAGCTTGGAAATGAAAGTGTAGGCAAGGAAGCGTGAAAACAAAATTTTCAAAACACACACTATCTATCCACTTAGGGCTCCAATAAGAACAGCCAGCTGTTCATTCTTAAACTCTGTCTCTGGAGGAGTTAATACACTTGCCCATACATAAGCATCTAGTACCCTTTCAGATGTTTTAGGGCTTTTGGCTTGTTCTTCAGGTGACATGCTAAAAGGTCAAGGGTCTCCCATTCATCTTGTGTCGTATTTCCCAGTTCTTCACAGAGGTCTTGTATACCCTGAGGGCATCTCATATGGCACTAGACATTTCCATGCAGGCAATGAATTGCAGTCAGTGTCAGATCTTGCGGTGCTATGAGATAGTCTGACTCTCTGCACATGGTCTATGATTAAAAGTGTCCAAAATGGGTCTAAATAATCTGCCTTTAGGAGCCAAGAACAGTGAGTTGTTCAAAGACTTAATTGTTTTCTTAGTGACTGAAATAATTGAAATATTCTTACTCCTCATGCTGAATTCTTTGACTGAAAACCATAAAAGCTATTACTCATTGCATTAGGCAAGTCTGAGTCTGTTTAAGTCTTCATTGGAGTCCTCAAATTCTCAAAATACAGCAGTAAGACCCAAGCAGCTTCTTACTCAATTGAAACATAAAGATTTTTTCTGTGATGAGATTATTTATTTTAATAAGTCTAGTGGGACGCCAATTCAGAAAATAAATATTGATCCATGCTATACTAATTCACAATAGTTGTAAATTAACAATTTTATTAGAGAAGTAGAGTTGAATTTTAATTCATGAGGGTGCTGAAAATGTTGTCAAGTGGAAATGATAAAAATTTTAATATCTCATTAGTGGAAAAACACAGTGTACTGTAAACTTACAAAAACCCAAGTGTTTCTCTCATTAGCTATTTTTTTTTTGTATGGAACCTTTTCTTCCTGATACCATTAAAGAATAAAGAAAATAGAACAGTGATCCAGTCTCCCACTAGCATTTTCCTATTATCACTCGTCCAGGATACCATTACACAGCTACCTCAAAAGCAATAAAGGAAAGCATATCACGGTGTCTTGTACCTCTGCATAGTGTTCCTCTTCACACAGACTCTGGGTTTCTCTTTAATGAAATTACCCTTTTTGGTGGGCTTCTGCAAAGAAGTCATTTAAAAGCAAGAAACTCGTCTGATTATGAATTATCTGGATGTAGATCAGGAATAAGACCACTTTTCCCTTTTTCAAAGTGTTTTCAAATTTACCAGTCATAAGATAAGCTCTTTGAAGAGTTTTCCTTTCTCAGGAATGGTAAAGGTGGTCAGAAATGACACAGAAAGGTCACTCGCAGAAATGGCACAACAGCTTTGAACATGCTCATCCTTGTGCACTTCTTTTTAACTTCTGAATTTACTTCATTATCACAAAATTACCAAGTAACTGTCAACAGACTACTGTTTATATTGGATACCTTAAAAAGATTACCTTGATTTTAATCAGTCTCTCATCTCCATCTGAATATTGACTCTGTGCAGATTTGGAAAATAATGAGCACAGAATCGCAGAGCTATTATCAAGGTACAGGTTCTACTCATTTCAGTTTCAGGATACTTAGCAGTAATGAAGGATGCTGGAAGACTGCAGAAATCTTATCCTGTTAATAACTGTGTACCAGAAAATCAAGACCATTTTAAAGTTTAAAAGATGGTTTCGCATATTGGATGAAATTACAATGGCTCTGCTATCTCTGATATCCACTATTTTCTTCCTATGCATTTTGACGCAACTAAATAAAAGGCATAAAATCAGTGGTAAGAACTGAATAAAAGGACATACTTAGCAGGGACAAAATAAATTCTGAAATGAGAATATAACTTTTTTAAAGTTAGGGTCCCTGTGTTTCTGTAAGTGTTACTTTTGCATTTAAAAAATAAGAAAACTGGATGATGAAAATAAATTGCATAAATTTTGCTCCTTTAAAGGCAACAACTAAACAAACACACTACCTCAGTCCTCCCTAGGCTAACTGAAAATAATGGTTAGAAAAATTGTATGCATACTAATTAGTAAATAACCATTTCACAAGAGATATTAGACGGATAAGAAGAGGGTCTGTGACAGCCTAAGCTTCACAGGTAAATATTATTGTAAAGTACACTTCGTGTGTAACAAACACATAATTAGAGTATAAAAAAATTCCACCTAACAAAACAAGGGACAGGTGTCCATTACTAAGGAGACATTTAGGGTTAAATTATATGAAATAGAGAGAAGGCATTGCAAATGCACAGGTAGAGTTTTCTTGGCTGGTCATAGCTGTCAGTTATGAGACTGCAGAGAAATGTAGAGTTGTCTGATGGAGACTGCAGAGAATTGTTTATTTTGCTCAATAAACCATTTTATATGCATGGTATCACACAGTACAGAGCATGCATTCATCAGCCAGCAAACTCTCAGCTCTCACAAAACAATTTAACAGGATGCTGCCAACTTGAAATATTGAGAATCTGAAGTCTTGCCCCTCTGCAACTCACTCCAAACAAACAAACAAACAAACAAACAAATCCCCACAACTTAGTTCTGCCATTTTTTTGGCTATTTTTAAAATCAGATTTTCCAACCTAATAAAAATTTTCACTTTTCTATAGCTGTGTGAAAGTCCAACCCATTGGAAAATTGGCTGCATTAATAAAGGGCAAACTGGAAAGGATTAGCCTCTTTTATTTTCTACTCGTTACTTGTAATAAAAAAGTTGACATTCATAGAAAATACAACTAGATGTTTAGAAAGAAGAGTGGCTTTTTCCTATGTGTAACTGCTCTTTAAACAGCCTGGTCTACAGGCCCAGCTGGCAGAAGCATTCAGAGGCTTGCCAAACTCTAGACCATAATAAAATTACCAGTAATGCTATCAATTTAGGTGACATTACTTCTGCTGAATGCACATAACAAAATTACTCTGAAAGCTTCTAATTTTTTTATATAAGATTTGTTATTTAAACTTCACAACTTCATTGATGCAAGCAGTGGTTGGAGCTCATAGAACAAGCTTGTCTGAATGTTTAGCCTGAGCAAAAGAGAAAACAAACCATACCCACTGTGTGAAATTCAAATGTCCCACAGGAGCTAAAGGCAAGTAAGAACTGACATTTCAGGGTATTGCACTCTGTATATTAGGGATATTTAAAATTTACCAACCAAATCTCCATGACCAGAATCCATAGGGTTTTATGAGAATTTCTTGTTTATCTATATTCCCTAGAAGATCTGCAAGGCTATAAATTAAGGAAAGAAGAATCTTCCCATACCATTTTCTCACTATACTACAAAGTATAGTACTTATAAATAACATATATACACCCACTAAGTATTTCACATAAAAATTAACAGAATTGGAGACATACATGCCTGGTTCAATGCACAGATAAATCCAGGTAGATATCAAACTTCATTTCGAATTCTTTTAGGCTCCTTTTAGTAATGGTAAGAAATGAAATTGGAACAATGTGTTGAATACCACAAGGTTATAATGAAATAATTTATTTCTTTCAGTATGTTAAAAATACTCTGAGTTAGTTATTCTGAGATATTACAGCTAAAAACCATGTACAAGACAATTGTGGATTTGTAAGAACCACTTTTTGGGTTGAGTTATGCTTTTAACAACCATTTTGTAACTTTCTTTCTTACTATTATTACCATTTTATCGGGCAATTTTGCTGTGGTTCACAAAATTTGAATCACCTCAGAATCATATTTCACACTCAGCTAATTTTGAATATATCTTGAAAATTTCACAGACGTAAGCAGCACTCATGAGCATACATTTTAATAGGTGTTCTCAAGCTTTTCACCAGCCACCCATCAGGGCAGCCACCCCATCACCACCCAGCCACCCCTCAACTTTTCCTTTCTTACAAGAATCAAATGGCATGTCTATGAACACATGACAAGTGTGAACTTGGACAAACCTAACATTAGAATCTTTTTGGTTTTTTGTTTTTGTCTATTAATGACTGTGAAAGAATTAGAAACACTAATTCTTTCAGGGTCATCAGGGCAGGGGAGAGGCTGCAGCCCCCAAAGCTGCTCTCAGGACCCTAGTGCTCAGTTGCCAAAAACAGTAATTTGAACAAAGCTGACTGCACCCATGGTGTGGACCCTTGTCCCAGCTTCTCTCTCCCTTCTAGGACAGCTCTCCCCTCCTGCTCCCCAGATGAAGTTTGCAGAAGACATAACTACCACACATAAAGAATATAAACACTACAATTTTTGCTAACAGTTTTGACCACAAACTTTAAAAGGATGTGTTCTGTAAATATGAAATGAACAGAGTTCAGCTTTCTCAATCGCAAAAGCAGCCATGCTTCACAAAACCACATTTCCATATGTTTACTTACTATTGGATAGAGCAATAAGCATCACTATGTGATCATCTCTAAAATTTCCAAAAAATACAGATCAGATTGCAGGAAAAAATACATCTACTTCACAGACATCTCTAAGACACCCGAAAATTAAATTATTGATCTTAATCTTGGTTTACTGTAATTTAAAAGCATAATTTATTCTTTCCTTAATATTATATCTTTAACCAGAATATATATTTGTTTAAGTCTAGCTAAACAACAATTCAGAGAGAAAATGGGAACTACAGTTAAGAAGTATCTTCACAATTCATGAGATAATGAAAAATAATATAATACTTTTCTATTTACCAGACTTGTCAAAACTGTCACCTGTACACTTATTATCATAATTCAATCAGAAAATCATAGTGTACCAGCCTCTCACACTCAACGGCTAAATGAGCTCTTTATGGTTTTACACCTCATAATCATCTCAACAATGTCACCACACTGAAACTCTTAAGATGAAGGAGAAAGGGACAATTAACATGTAAGAGGTCCATCTACCTCCCATCAAGTAACTATAACTTCTAACTTCTTCATGTATCTTATTAGGATATAAAAATAGAATTTTTAATTAAACAGAAAATCTTCAGTTTCTGAATCTGGTAGTCAGGGCACCATCTGGTCTTTGTTTTTGTCTGAATTTCTTAATTGAGCTTTCCCCAGGCTCCTTAGAAACTTCCCAGATGTGTGTTTCCTCAAATTCCTAGCCCTCTGTCTCCTGGGGGCCTAAAATGTCTATCATCACAATCAATCTCATCTGCACTAAGCTGGTGGAGGAAAATGAGTGAAGGTTATTCAAGAGAGATCTGTGTTGAATGTTATATGATTTCCTATAACCTGCTTTCTGATAAACTTCGTGTTTGCCAGGCATTTGTCAGATGTTCTGTACTTATTGTCACAAGGGATATCCATCCAAACTCAGTTCTTAAGAAAAATTTAGAAGGAAACTGATGCCTGACATTTATTGATACATAACGCTAACATTTATGCCCTATCATTACTATATTCTTTTTGGGCTGCTTTCTATTAAATCAACATTACAAAATGCAGAGCTAGTTTTTTAATCTCATTTACTTTATGTGCTTTTCTCCTAAATTGAATATAGAGGACTGGAGACAATTTTCAGAATGGAAGTAAAGATTATACAATATAATTCAAACTGCAGTAGCTAGTGCTAAAATCTGAAGATAAGCTATCCCTTCACCTTGTGATTTGTGAAAACACTACATCATTTCAGACATATATTGTGTCACCACCACAATGTTCCTTGCATAGAGTCTGTGTTATCATAATTCTAACCAGATTTAGCAACAGAAAAATCTTTAAGTAATCTGATTTCATTCCCCAACACTGGAAATGCATTAATATAAACATCTGTCAGGTCAGAATGCTGTGGCATAATTAAAATAACATGTCCTCAAGTTTCTCTTGAGGTAATATATTATCTTTACATATTGGAGTAGAGAGAGAATTTAAGCTATACCTAGCACTTTTCTAAATAGTAATCACAGACAGTCATGTCATCCTAAGAAACTTCTTAGGATATTGTCCTACACTGTAGTTTCTCCAACACCAAAGCAATTTTAAGAAAACACCTCCTCTCTCCAAGCCTGAGGCATGCACCTGCCATTATGCAGTAAGACAACTCAATGGTGGGGATCGTTTGTTCATGTTTAAATCAGATTGCTCTGGAGTGTGACTCCACACAGAATCAGAGCAGCACGATTAAGAGACCATCAAACTGAGGCAAGGAGGAAGATGTTTGAATGGGAACACCTTTAGCCCTGGAGAAGCCTGGCTAGAGGTTGCACAATTTGTCAGTGAGAAACAGTCCTTCAGGGACTTGCTGACTACAGAATACTAGGTGAGCATATAAATTCCAGGTGATGTTTGCAAAGGAGGGTCTAGGCACGTGAGTTTGGATACAAAGGCCAGCGAAAGCTAGACATGCAATACTGAGCTACTCTGGAAATCCCAGCACTAGAGAGAAATATGTTTCTCTTACCCTATGCTTATTCGGGTAACTTGAGATTGCTTTTATCTCACTCACTAGAAAAGATATTAAAAAAAAAAAAACATAAAGAGTGCAAAATGAGAACAAGAGGATATCCAGAACTGAGACAGCCTGAAACAGATGAAGGCAGAGGGGAGGCAGGAGGGGAACTGCACAGTAAGACTGTCAGTGCTACTGAAGCAATGAAAAAGAAGAGAAGGAGGAAGGGGTAAAGACAGGCTTTAATTCCTTCTCAGTAAGCTTTGGCGATCTTCCTGTAATATAGAAATGCCCAAACTAATTTCTAAATGATCAGTCTAGCTTGTCAGTACTATGTAAGAACATGATGATTAGCGAGGACTAATTTATCCTGCTTTTCAGCCTCTATGAGAGTAGACATACCTGAAAGGCATGAATACACACAGTTTTAAATATATTTCATTAAAGTATGAGACAAGACATGGCTTAAATAAAGTGTGACAAATTTATAAACCACATCACCATGACCTTATAGGCCAACATCCTACATGTCAAGTTATTTGTAGAACAGCTAGTGAGACAAAAAAATCACTGGCATAAAACATTTAAATTTTTAATAGCAATTTAAAATTGATGGATTCCAGAGCTTTTTCTGTGGTGTTTTGGTTTTGGTGTTTTGTTTGGATTTTCTAACATGTTCACCTTGTCAGCTGGATTATTTGCAACTATGGAAGGAAAGAACTTGCCTCTTGCTCCAGACTCTTACCTGGACTCTCATCCTGATTTTAGAATGACAGTTTCAAGACTCAGAACGGAATATCGAAGTAGAAGAATGTAAGGGTTTTCCTTTCTGTAAAAAGAATGCTTCTGGTAATTTATTCATTGGAGAATTCCCTTACAAATAACCATCTGTAGCACAGCCAGCTGCTCAGGGTGGTAGCTAGGAAGTTAACATGCACAGATACTTTTGAAGAAACATTACTAAACAATACAAATAGTGGAATCAAAATGAAACTTTCACTTGAGACAATCTTTGCAGAGCTGCTTCTTTGTTAGCTACTAGTGGTTTATGTTATAAAGCTGTTCTCTTCCACAAACCCAGAAGGGACCCATTTGTGTCTCTAATGTAACAAAAAGCAGGACACATACAGCAAGGCAATAATCAGCAACAGCAAATCTGTTGGTTTTCTCGGTGTACTGTAGGGACTGGCCACCGGTGAGCTCACACAACACTGACACAATACAGGTGAACCAACTTTGGAATGCTACCATTATTTGCTTGTCACACATTATGGCATATCTTTTTTCTTCTCATCCTAAGATGATAGGCTATAAAGTGGAGGATTACATATATAATTATGCTATTTCACCAGTAGTGTATTCAGTATATAATAAATAGAAGAAAAAAAGATGGAAAGGCTGTTCTTATAAAAGCATTGATTTTAGACTACACATTGGGACTTAAGGCCATACCTGAGATCTTGATTTACATTAAATAGGTGTCAAGATCTTCCAGCTTCACCTGATCTCATAAGACCTGCTCCATCCACTTGGATTAATTTGGAAGAATGTACACTCCTTCAAGGAAAGTTGAATGCAGGCTTTTTCTTGCAAGAAAGAAAATGGGAATATGTTTTGTCTGGAAAAATACAAAGATAATGCCACATTGCTCATCCTCAGAATCCCAGGGGTTTTAAGTTTATCCAATTCAGAACTAACTCCTTTATTTCATATAAAAACAATATGTTAAATAATGAAATAAATAAATAAATGAATAAAACAAAATCAAAAACAGTCTGAGAAGTATCCAAAAAAGAAAGGTAACACAAAGCAGTTGATACTGCTCATGCACCTACACCTTGATAAGAGTAAGGAGCAGCAAGTAATGAAGGGATGAGGGGTCAGGAACATAGATCTCCAGTGAAAGCATTTGAATGATTCATCTTCGAAAGTTTACCAAAGCAAGAAGTTACTGAATCAGAATCATCAGTTTTGCTGAATTTTCAGAGAAAAAGAAAGAAAAATGTACCTCTTGATGGAAGTATTGAGGATCCAGTTACTCACATTGAGGGGAATAACATCCATACACAGACTCAAATTTATTTAAAAAAAAATCTTAAGCTAGTTTTAAGTAGACAGCAGCATTACATGTCAGCTTAAGTTTAGAAATATGTGTTTTGTCCTTCACTGGGACAAAAGCAAGGCATTTCAAATATTATTGTAATATGTCCCAGAGTCTGTATTCCAAATATAAGAGATCAAATTTGGGGCTGTTTTGGTTTTAACTAGTATTTCTCTTTCTTCCCATTTGCTTTCCTTTTTCTGGTCAAAAGTAAAAAAAGAACTTTGAAATCCCAAAAATACTCAAATGTTATCAGAATTAATCCATATCCTTGAAGCAGCATATTTTGAAGACAATATATGTAATTAAAATCTTTTTAACTGGTATCCCAATATCTTAATCTTTTATTAGCACATCTGTCAATGTGCATTTAAGTGTGCACAAGGAAAGGTCAAAAATAGCTAAGTGCAATCTTTAATTAAAGCAGCATTGACAAACATTCCATCAACTTGGTTGACAATCCCAGTGAGTAAAAAGGGATTTCTGAGAGGGTTCTCATTTAAACCCTTCTCACAAGACAACGTAAATGTACAGGAATGTTTTTTTTCTTCTCTCAGATCAGTTCACCAATCCTTAAAGACGCATATAATAAATCAGTAACACTTGCTAGAGTAATTTTTTATCACTTACTAAGATGACAGCACTGACAAGGTTTAAACTCATGAGCACACATGATATTGAACAGGTTGAGCACAGACATAGGATGAAGTCATATTTAGAAAACAACCATGAGTGTGAGCTAATGAACAGTTTTAGGTGACATTAGACTCTTTTTAGATGTATTTCCATAAGGAAACTTTGGCTTCAGCCTGTAACAGCCCTGTGTGGGGAGACTTGCAGGACTGCCTCTCCTATAATCACCAGATGACTGTGTGCACAGAGCTTCCCTGGGAAGTTCACAAAGCCACTGCTATCCTAACTCTGAAAATCTTCCACACAGCAAACAAGCAGTATACCCCACACCTTGAGACAGAAGTGCAACTTATTGAGAACAATGCAAAATAATCCAATACTAATCAAAATAAGAAGGTTTTACACAAATTTCTTTAATAACTTAGGAATTTGATCATAAAATCCTATCTATCTCAAGTGTGATGGCCTTTCAAGAAAAATGTGGAACATCTTCAAAACACGATACATTTATAATGGAACCCAGTTTACAACCTGAACTTTCCTGAAACTGATATTATTTCCTACATCATCTTTGGTAAGAAAATTCTGTGCCAAATCCTATTTTTTTGACATTAGTATCAGAAGCAATAATCATTGCAATTATGCAACCATTTAATAAACCTGCCTCTAAAAACTGCTCTTTGTGTGAGACTGTCAGAGTCTACCAATGTTCATATTGGTGATATAGCACGATAGTGCTGGTCTGAAAGCAGAAGACAAAGACATATTGCATAATATGCATTTATTCCCAGTACGTACTTTTAAATGTATAGCTGGATGATTTAACACTATGATAATCTCATTCTTATTAATGCAGCGATCACAGTTGCAGCCTCAATTTATGAGACTCATTCATTCACATCCATCAAGCTGCTAAGTCTTTGATCGCCACAGTGTTTTCTAAAAGAAATGTATTCAGAGTCATTTTAAATTTTAATGCCAAAGTATATTGCATTAGAAACCTCTTCCAAATACATCATTTTCTTCTCAGTCAGTTTAAAATTGCTTACTCATTCTACATTTTCCTTTGGTTGGCACAATCAACAAAACATTTCTACTGACACATTCATCTCTCAAGCATTCGAGACCCATGTCATGCTTTCCCTGATGAGATATTAGAGGTTAGTCCTAGCCACGTAAAACATAGAGTTAAAAAGTGGTGCTTGTTTAAATAAAAAACTCATTTGTACTTTTATCCAGAATAGGACACTAATAATTTTCAAAAGGACATGTGTTTTGATCACAACCAAAACAGTTTTTAAACATTTTTCTGTTGATCATTGTGGAACCCACCAAGCTCAAAATTGTGCTTCTTACTCTTTAACCCACAGTATCAAAGCTGGCGACGTACATCCCAATTTGTAAAGCATTTAAGGACAAGCTTTTCTTTGTGTATGCACAAAAAGCACTTTCCTAGGTTGAAAATAAGGACTTTCATAAAACTGAAAGCATTCCCCAGATGAGATGTGAGAAAGTTAGTGGCTACACTGCTAAAATGCAGTCAACACAAGCACATGCTAAAAGTAATTGATTTAAACACATTGTTAAATCAGAGCCTGAATTACAATTGCAGAGCTAATTTCCATCCCCTCCGCATTACAATTAATACTGTCAGGCAGCAAGGACTTACTAAAGGGTCTCTGATCCCTTTATTAGCAGCATTTAATGTGGTCCATTGCTCATGCTCAAGTGATAAAAGCAGTCATTTATCTGAACAGAATATCACGTGTACCATCACTGCACTGAGCCCAAATGTAGAATTATAAAACCACAGCATAGTTTTTGTTGGAAGGGGCCTTAAAGATCATCTAGTTCCACCTCCCCACCATAGGCATGTCCTTTACTAGACCAGGTTCTGCACAAACACCCGGAAAGTAATTTGTGCTAAAAGGCAGTCACATCAGCATAAAAAAGATGCAAAAATGCAAAGAAGCCATTTGAAGCCATCAGTTTCTGAAAAAAGGAAGATCTGCCAGGGATTCCCAATGTTACCACTGATCAGTCACATGAAAGTGTGGATCAGAGACTTGCTGATTCACAGCACATATCACATAGTACTTTTGTCTGCATTTCCAGGACTAACTGATTTGCAACCATGTATATTTTATTGCAATACAGAGTTTAGGATTTCAAGATCTATCCAAAATGGTCAGAAAACAGAACAGAGCTGACTGTATCTAAGCAAGTCTTTCTTTGCAGACACAGCGAAACAGGCAGTTCAGTGGATGTCAAGAAATAATGCCTCGCTGCCATCTAGAGGCAATACAGACATTCCCTTTCTTACCCTCAGATAAAACCTTTCCCGGTTCTCCCGCTCAAAATGCAGATATTCTCTATTGAGTTACAAGGATGAAGTAGATTAATCTCAAGTTTGTTAAGCAGGCAATGAAGTAAATCAGTTCTCTATGGAAAATTGGTATCAGTTAACACTCAGTCAAATATCCAGGTCCTTCTATTACCAACAATGTTGTAACTAAGCTCAAAAACTGTGACATCCTGCAATGCAGGGATCTCCTTCAGAGGCAACAAAAATCTGCAGTAAATGTAAGCATGTATATTTTATAACATACAGGTAAAACCTTGATTAAACAGTATCAAAGATGCAAAACTACATCTACGAGGTATCGTTGGACATTCTGAAACCAATAATACAGATCCCGTCTTTTAGTCTTTAATAAAAGAACAAGAAATATTTCAAAGAAGTCTCCAGAATTTCATTTTCACTATTGCTACATTAAAATGCTTGCTGGCTTCTTGAGTGTTGAAATGTTGCTTAAGAAAACAATTTAAACACACAGCTATGAAGAAACTCTAGACATGTTTAAGTAAAAGTCTCTGTCTTCATTTATTTCTATAACTTATATTAACATTATCATTTTAGCTGAAATTTTCCATGCCAGATGTCTGCATAGACTAATGGATTTGGGGAAGTTTTGTTTTTAATATTCAGCCTTCCTCTTTTGATGTAGTTAAGTAAACAATTTGTAAAGAAACTTGAGAGAGTTTGGAGAGGATGGTGGCGGAAAGGTCCTAAAACACTATTAGTGCAGTTGTTGCACTAATAAATCCTAGTGCTTCCTAAACTTCAAAGAGGGGCTTTAAATTTGCTAGGGAGTCATCACTCACCCTGTCTACCTTTTGAAAGACTTGAGTTCACCTACATCTGGCCAGGTTCTACAGCCATGAAATAAGCTGTCTCTTGCATGTGTTCAGCAGAAATTTTTAAAGAGCTTAGCAGTTCAGTTTTCCAAAGAGTCTGCCTAGAATGAGTGTCAAAGCTCCTAGAAACCAAGAAGAAAGGACTGCATTCATAGACCATTGTCATTATGCATGTTCCAGGCAGTTTATGCGGGATTTTCCCTAAAACTTTCAAAGAGCTTATTCAGAGGATACTGGAAACCAATCAAGAGTAGAATTACTAGGAAACATATTCTGAAGTGTCTCAGCTACTCCATTTCTTTTTCTCCAATTTTTTGTATTCCTTTTTTTTTCACTCCCACTTTTTTTGCTTTGCTTAAAAAAAAAGTCAACAGAGGTTCTCTTCAACATTTTAACCCCTGTTTGAAACAGACAAGAACCTCCAGCAAATTTCAGAGACCAGGCTGGTTTATCCAGGACACAGTGATTATAGTGGGACAAGTACAAGGAAGCTCAGTGCAGTCATTACACGGAACTGCATCCATCCTGCATGTGACTTTAAGCTTATTTATTAGCTACTCAACTTGTCCCGTTTCAGTGCTCGTGAAAAATGGAAGATATAGATGTATCTCAGCTCAAATTCTGTCCTAGAGAAAAGAAGAAATACAAAGCAGACTGAATGGGGAGGAAAACATCCTCCATGAGAAGAGGGCTAAGTGAAAGATAGGAATGATGGTTGTGACTGGACTATAGCCTTTTCATGACAGTATGCTTTGAATACTATCTAACTTTCGTTACTGGCAAGGAACACCTAATCTACACGACAGTCTCATAAAAAATATCCTTCTCATGAAATCTGTTTTTCACAGCCCTGAAAATACATAAGAAACTCTCCTTTTTGCACAGGGAGCTTGATATGATAGCCACCTCACTGCTGTCAGGAGAACTGTAGTTGCATTTACTCTGTATCTTCAGGCAGGCTGCTGAGGACTTTAGGACTCTGCTTTCCTTATCAGGTATTTTCAATCATATGTGCCTAAGCAACCAGCAAGACTGAGACCAGCACTTTGTTCACTTCCTTAGCCTCCCCAAAAGTGAACTGTGTCTGCATTTACTGCCTGGTTATTCAGCCTATTTCACTGATGTGAAAGGCTTTTGACTTCCTGTCTGCAGAAGACGATTCAGCTGACCATAACTTTCTGTATGAGCAGCCTAGAAAACAAAAGTGTGCTCTCTGGCACCTCTTAAAACATGAGACACAGAAGACAGACCAGAGAGCTACAAAAAGAAAAAAAAAAGCAACAAAAAAAGTGCCATTGCATTCAAATACCAAACAGCAAAACAGCAGAAAAAGATTGGACAAAGTACCAGCCAGAAAGATGCTCTGAACTGTGAAAAAGGAAATTTTTTTCATTGTTTGTTTCACACTGTTTGTTCAGGACAACAGAATATTCCTTTCCTTCTTTGAAATGATCAGCATGACATGAAAGAAATATTATTCCATTATCTGTTTATTCCCCTCTTGGGAAGAACCCATAAGCCTCTCTAAAATTGACTGTTTGGGTCAGAGGTATATGAGGTCATTCTATTCTCTGACATAGACAGTATTGGTTCATAAAGGGGAATTTCAATAGCAGGATTATCTGTTTATCAGTATATTTTAATACTTGGCATTATCATTGACTTTTCCTCCTGGGGCTTACCTTCTACAACAGATTTAACAGAATTAATTGTTTACCCCCACATTATACATTATTTTAAGGACTGAACTCAACTGAAACTGCCTCAGCTGTAGTTTCAGATACTTAAGACAGTCACTGGAAAAGCTATTCTAGTTTGTCAGAGCTTTTCTCAAATTCCTTGAGTGGTACCCTGAGATGGCAGTGGTTCAGTGACTCTAGGGCTGAGAAGTGAGAGGTAGCAAAAAATCCTGTTGTAAAGTATTTATACTTATTCCCTGACTTTGGAGATATGGAGTTGCTGCCAGCTATTAGAAGTGTTTAGCTCTTCTCGGGTTACTGGAAGCACTTAAAAAAAACTGTTTCTCACTCTTGATTCTAAAAAAAAGCCCACAGAGTTGGATGACACTAATATCCAGAAGCTCACAATCTCTAGCTGGCAGTGATATCACTGCTTCCGCCCTCTGCACCGCCACCCCAGTTGCTATGTACTTGTATCAGTTGAATCAGCCACGGCATTTGCTGGGCCTTCCATGTCAGAGAAGCTGGAGCATTAATCTAGCAGAAAATTAGCTAAAAAAAAAAAAAACACACAAAAAACCCAACCCAGGGGGTAGGGACTGTTTTATCTTGGCTTATGGAACTCAGTTGGCTCCCATTAACATCTGACAGGCACAAAAGCTGGCATGAGGGAAGGGCAGAACTGTGGAGCCAAGAAGCGGTGAAAAGGCAGAAGCTAAGAAATGGAGTGAAAACCATCTTTCAAATACAACAACAGTAAAGGTTTCCTAGGTCTAGACCCTAAATCTACAGGGCTCACATGACCCTTTTTCTACAACAGCTTTTCCTAATCCAGCAGGCACATCAGTACTGTGTCCACTTACCTCATCCTTGCATATCTGACAACCAAATAAAGTTACTTGACATGAAAAATTTTGGTTATATTTCTGGCATTCGCTCCAAAGACACACCAATATTTCAGAATAACACTCTTTGTGCAATTCGGTGCATTTCAGAGAAACAGAAAGATGATGTGAATTCAGTTTATTATCAATATGGATCATGAAATTGGTTCCATTTCCATAGCTGCAGAAAAATCAGTCAAGCTAACCTACATGCCATGAAGCTATTACATCAAAAGAAAATTTCCCAATAAGCCTGCAAAGAAAAGAATAGTATTTAGTAATGGTAATTGAAAATGTTAATGAAATTATTTCCTCTTAGAAACTATATAAATGTGTGAAAGTTAATAGTGACATTGAGATACAACTGCTAAGCATCACAAGGTCCTTTTCATTGCAGTCAATCAGCTATTTGCTATCAACTGCTTCCCTAGTTATTTCAGGTCCAATATTATTTTCAAAATAACTCTCATTTTGTGTTTCTTATTCAAACAAATTCCCCTTAGATTCCTATTACATTTAATGGTAATTTTGGACTAAAAGTAAAAGACAAGATATGAAGCTTCAAGAGTGATTTGTGAAGAGAAAGGAAGTCCTGGTCATCGCTCAGGGTAGCTGTGACAGCAATATATAGGCCATAAAAACTGATGTATAAAATATAACTAATCATTAGACACTAGTGTGCCATCAAGTTTAATGGTCATTTGTTTTATCTTTGGAGTATTTTCTTCATGACAAGGTACGGCTGTCAGAGCTTCACCAGATCTTGATTTTTTTGGCAGAAAAAAACCACAATCTGCAGTTCACTGAATATTTTCCAAGTATATTCCCAGTTGCCATAGAGGTAGTAGACGTTCTGGAGAAACTCCAGCTGAAGCTAAAACCAAGCAGTTCTTGGCATTGCAAAAATTATTTTGATACTGTCAAACATTCCACTAGGATCCAATAGTGAATTACAAAAATTCTGCTTCAAAGGTGTCACAAATCCTTCTTTGGAGTTGATCTGAAGCCTCCAAAATACAGAAGTGTTGCAATATGTGCATACAATAACTTCAGAGCTGTGAATGTCTGAGATCTGCCACCATCTGCATCATACTACCTGTGGAGCAGTATCACATTAGGTCAGAAAGTTGGGCTATCTTCTAGCAGTCAAGTACAAGAAAGTTTTGAATATTTCTGTACTTTGCAAAATGCTTGCTGAGTAATTCTTACAGAACAGTCTGTTCAGTGATCCTGGCAGAGTGGGTGCTCAGGACAAGCTGCCAGGAGGCTGCCACTTGTGTGAATTTAATGCTCAGATTTGATTCATATATTGATCTTATTGTTTAACTGAAATAGTCAAATTACGAGCAGTGTTTAGCTGCAGTTGCAGGATATTTGCATACTCTCCCAAACGGATGCTTTTACAGGCATATCCAACAAGTGTTGTGCAACTCAAAAGAAAATGCAGCTGTTTCCCACAGCGCATTAAACCTTGGGGTTTGCATTCTGTGAGCGTTTAGGATTGACAGACTATCTGGACAGCAAGGAGAGGTGAAAAGAAGGAGAAAGCTTGTTTGAAACAAATTCATTTAACAGTTCAAAACACTTCACACTATTTACCCCATCCCTAATTATAATCGACTCTGAAGGACACATTTTGCACATAAGCGTGCTGAAGAGATTTAATCTCTTTTAACACTTATGGGCAAAAAGACCTTATCATGGGATATCTAGAGACAGATAATAGCCCCTAAAAGAAAAACCAGAACATATACAAATGCTATAAAAGCCTTATTCTGTCTTCCCAAAAATAAATTCAAGGGAGCTTAAAGGTCTTTTTCAATCTAAACGATTCTATGATGCTAAGACACACAAACTCTCATTAACTTATTTCAAACTCATCTAAGCGCCTGTAAAATCCCACATATTATATGCAGTACTCCTTTTGACACTGTACAAAGATAGTTACTAGCAATTGGAGTGATGATTCTGACTACTTCCGACACTTGAACGGAACCTTACCCGAATCCTGGTCCTTAAAACAAATTTTCTTTAGATGATGTGCCTTTACAAAGATGTTGCTCTCATCTAGATATGGTTGTTCCAACCATGTCCATGCATATCAGAACATAATCTTGGATATAAAAAGAAAAATAAAACTAAAAAGCAAACACCTACAGCATCTTATTAGCATGAGGTCTTGCCATGGTTTACCATAGCCGCCAGTGAAATATCACACAGCTGCTCACTACTCAATTCTCCCACACCAGCGCAGAGGGATGAGAGACAGAACTGGGGGAGAAAATGTCAAATTTGTGGATTGAGATAAAGAGACAGTTTAATAGGACAGAAAAGGAAGAGGAAATAATAATAGTAATACCAATACTACTAATAATAGGATTAGAATATACAAAGCAAGT
Source organism: Cnemophilus loriae (assembly GCA_013397755.1). Taxonomy (NCBI): domain Eukaryota; kingdom Metazoa; phylum Chordata; class Aves; order Passeriformes; family Corvidae; genus Cnemophilus; species Cnemophilus loriae. The sequence continues at coordinate 780,716 of VZTF01000165.1, forward strand.
GATTCACCACCTGCTGAATGATGCTCAGCCATTCCCAAACAGCAGCCCCGGACCAGCTTTCATCCTAGTTTATGTCCTGAGAGTGGCATTATATGGCATGGAATATCCCTTAGGCCAGTGTGCGTCAGCTGCTCCGGCTGCATCTTCTCCTCCTGGTGGGGTGGGATGAGAAGCTGAAAAGTTCTTTACTTTGTGTAAACATGGTTTAGCAATAAGTAAAACATCAGTGTGTTATCAACATCACTCTCGTGTTAATTCCAAAACACAGCACTATACTGCTACTGGGAGGAAAATTATCTCTAATCCCGGCTAACCCAGGGAGAAGTCCCCAGTTCCTCTTCAGTCAACCAATGGATATCAATGAACTCAAAGTTTTCTGCAAGACAGACAGACATGGTAAATTATTTCATCTGTCATAATTTTAAGATGTGAAACTTTCACCTCGAAATCCACAAGTGTTTTCTTAACAATTATTTCAATACTGAACCAGCTCAGCCTTTAGTCTTTGCTTTAGTCTTTGGCTCCTTTTTTTTTTTTTTTTTTTGAATTGCAGAGTAATTCAATTGTCAAATCACAATAGATGAGATTCCCTAAAAAAGGTAAGCAATTCCAGACTAAATCTCTCATATTGATTAACATCTTGTAGCTAGTAGCTATCATTAATAACTAATACAGTAATAGTCAATGGTTAATATTATTTTCAACGGGAAAAATCATATTGCACTTTTGAAAATTTCATCCAGCTATTTCAAATTTTGCTTTGGAGCCAACTATTCACTTTAGTTTTAAAGAAAGTTTTTGAAGCTGGTCCTGTTACTAGACATTCACATTCTGATAAAAAAATCATAAAATTATTTTACATACAAAATGCACTTTTTACAGCTCTTATACTAGATCTTTTAAAAATGGCACCCCAAGACTGTTAGTCAGGACAAATACAGAGATATCATCCCATTCATAAAAGCAGAATAGGGCATTGTATTTTTAAGTAAGACTCAAATGTATTGTTTGCCAATTTATAAATTTTTACACATCATTTTCCCACCTGTAAATGAGAAATATTATTCTCAACTTTGCAAACAAATAAATAAACATCTCTCTTTCAAGTTTTGTCTCTTTAGACTAGAAAGAACTCATAGAGCCAAAGTACTAGCCCTGTGCATTAATACTTCTGCTGATCTGGCACCTAAGACTAATGTTCAAGTTATACATAATATCAAGATTAAAATCTGCAAGGAAAAAAAGATGGAATAAGTCACTTGAGTTCACGGCCATTACTCTTTTATTTCTTGAACAAATCTTTCACAAAATACTCTTAAGTCACTTATGGTTTCAGATAGAAGAAGAATAAATATAGAAAGTTATCATCAGTTAAGAAGATTTGAAAATGAAACACAAATCCTACAAGAGAAAGTAAGCACTTATCATAAGTAGTTAATTCGAGGTTTTAAAATAGTAGTGCATTTCGTATTAGCATTAAAATAACACCAGTGTAGTCAGTTGCCCAATAGAAGTATTCGTAAATATTGACAATAATTTTAATATTGTGATGAATATTGACTTTTAGAAATCTTCTAGTTCCTGAGAATCCTGTTGATTATTTCATGTCTAGGAATCTACTTGCATCAGACAGTAGAAAACCCTTTTCCACCCAGTTCCATTTATTGGTTTATTTGGGGGTGAAATTATTTCTTTGTCCTTGTAGAGAATCACAAGATGCCTTTGGAACACCATGGGAAATTCTGAGAACAAGGCGCACGTAGGGTAGCAAATCATACGGAAGAAAATATCCAGTGAAACAGGCAGTTCTCTCTGCTCAGCTTTTATATTTGGACGCTGGCAGTAATTGCTGACCAGTGTACTGTGGGTTATTGCAGTCCTGCCTGATGGCTCTGCAGTAATATATTCCTGATAATCCTAATAAAGTACAACAGAAGAAATTTTCTTTCTTCTGTGGGGAAAGGAAGTGATATTTATTCTAAACCAACCTCTTTAATAACAGGATTTTAAAGTGTTTTCACTAATTAGATCTGGCTGCTTGAAGGATTGTTTGGAGCTTTTTTTGTGTTAATTATGACAATTTTGTAACCTCATCTAGCTCTGCTATTGTTTGCTAAAATTTAAAAGCACAGCTGTCACAGAGAAAACTTTGATGCTTTGGAGCCTTTTGTATTTTTGTTTAGTTTCTTCTCCTCAAGAAGGACTTACATTAATGTCTGAAGCATTTAATGTCAGTTTACTAGTTAGTGTTCAGGTAACAAAGCAAAGCACAAACTTCTTATGGAGGGCTCGGTCAGAAGCTACTTCAGAAATGTCTTGCTGAACACAAAAATATTTAAATGAGAACAACTTTCATTTTAAATAGAATATTTTATGCTTCTGAGGGAAAAATATTTGAAAACACTCAAGATAATAATAATAATAATAATAATAATAATGTTGGTTCTAACCTGTATTTTGGAAGATTGGACAAACTGCTGAAGACTTACAAAAACCCCAAATATTCTCTGATTTTGTTTCAAAAGAAAGTGTTCATTCTCCATTGAATTACTTCATTAGTAAAGCATGTTCATTTAAAACATGTTTTAGTAAAACATGTTCAACATGCTCTTGCAAGCCTAACATCAAGCATAAAATGTAACTCGATATTGCAGAAATGGAAACAGGCAGAAAAATTACTTGTGATTTGGGTAAAAAAGCTAAATCATTCAATTATCCAAGGACAGAAATAAGACTGAAGGTGACTGGGCAGCTCTGCATTGTTATAGAAATGTATGAGAACAGCATGAAGCTGTCAAGGGAGAATTTAGATATTTAAGCCTATTGACGCTAAACTTGCCTTTGTAATTACCCTCTACTCACCCTAAAGGCATAGATGCTGGAATTCCCTGGGTCTGTGGACCATGGGTTGAAAACTAATCTCATTGTGAAAAAACCCCGTCTCTTTAGCCTAAAATTTGAAAAGCAGCAGAGGAGAAAGCTTTGGAGTACTGTCACAGAAATACTAAGCTTGGGATGGAATATGAAGAGAAATCTCTATAAGATTAAGAAATAAAGAGTAGTGATTGTGAGAGCTTGGGAAACTAATCACCCAAACTTGGATGCAATATAAATGGCATCGTTAGGAACTGAAGGCTTGTGTAGTCTTGAACCTACTGTAAGACAGATTTCTTTAATAAATACCCAGTGAACCAATGAAAATTAATGCTGCTTTGGACATGGGTTTAGCAAGAATCAAGGTCTTACAGAACAGCTTTTCGTAGAAAATAATCTTGGCTATAGTGATCATAAACTGAATCAGTCTTTATCAAACTGCAAGACACACAAGAGGCCTGCCTACGACTAATGTTTGGGATTTTAGAAAGGAACTAATGAAAGCATACACAGTGAATTAGGAATGCAAAGCTTTTAAAACATAGAAAGTAAGGAATTACTTTAAATCAAAGGGCAGGCACTATTTAGGGTTTAAATTGCAAGGAAGAAAAAAAACAAAAGAAACTAATAGAAGAAGCTTATGAGTCTTCCTTCAGTGAATTAGCTGCTTTTGTACACATGCAAATCTACCAAGAACAAAGAGAGAGCACTGTTTCTCAGAAGTTACAGGATACAGAAGAGAGGAAAATACCTAATTTTTTTGAGCGAGACTTCATTTACTATTAAAACAATCAGCAAAAATTCTTTACAACCAATAAAGAAGCATGAGGAATAAAAAATGCTACAGTGTGCAAATAGAGAAATTATTATTAAACAGAGTTTTATTAGAGATTAACGTTACTCTGATCTGATTACAGTTCTGATCCACATATTAAATGCATATTTTGCCTCCATTTTCTATGAAGTTAATGATGAGGACATTAGTAGAATAAGGAGCAAAAATGAAGGTAGCGCATGAGAAATTATGATACCTGAGGGAGGAATAAATGTTAACATACTTAATACCTCATAAAGCAAAAATAAGGCAGGCTGGATAGTCCATGTTGGAATATAGAAATATGAAACTGTCAAACAAAATTGACACTGCAATTGCTAGAATTTTGGGGGGCAGTATCATATGACGGAGAACAGTAAAGGTAGAACTAAATTCAAAAGAACATGAACAAAGACAACTTCTGGAACCACTAGACTTTATCAATTGATCTACAAAAATTACCCAGAATAGCATTTGAAAGAGTTAAAGGCAGAGAGATAAATGAAAGGCAGTATAATTATAATGTGGCTTTATCAAGGGTAGATAATCTCAAACCAATCAAATATCTCTTTTCAAAAGTTATCTGCTTTATTAGACAGAAGAATATTATTTATCAGATATATAAATAAGGCATTTGATTCATTCTCTCTGCAGAGAAAGTTTGCTAAAGGTGGAGAAGCCAGGTGCTAATAATTTCTAAAGCAGCTGAGGATGTGTGTTTCTAAAGCAGCTAGAGGGATCAACAACAGCTTATACTGTCTAGGTAGATAAGGAATGAGGATAGTTTACTAGGTATCTTATCAGTCCTGTGTAATAAGTTACTAAAAGATCTTCAGAAAAAGTGTAGATGAAATTAGCAGACAATATAAAGTTGTACAGGATTATCATTCTTACAAAGACTAGAACATCTTATAAAAGCATTAAATTAATTATGATTTACTGATAGAACGAAATATAAATTAATAGTAGGAAAAGCAGATTCATGCTACTGGAAGATGACTATGAATAGTGATTACTGAAGTTATGAATGGGCTAATGAATTCACAAATGCATGGGGAAAGGCATTTGTTGTGAGAGGACGCAAAATATTGTGCATGGCTCTGGGCAACTAGTTTCAGTGAAGTTTAATTGGAATATCTGCTAAAATGATAAAATTATTAGAGAGCGCTAAGTGGGGCAATATCAGCACAAGATTAAATGGTAATAATTCAGCTATAAATGCATCTTTACAACAAATTCAGGAAAAGGCTTCCAAACAGAGTAATGACAGCAGCAAGAAAACTCTATTGTTTCAAGACAAAGACTTGCAAGTTTATATACAACATTGTGTAAGTAGATAGAAGACTTCTTTGTGATAGGAACTCTTGTTTCTCTTACAAGCTTTCCTAGACAGCTACATATGTCTAAGTTACATACACACATGGGACTTAACCAAATCAAGTATCCAGGAGGGCTGGTAATCATCACCAGACAGAGTATCTGGAAAGGAATTCTTTCCTTATGGTGGGTCTGCAGCATTCAGTGTTTGACTTTTGGGTGGTTTGTTTTTTCATGTTCACCGCCACAGCATTCAGCATAGACTAAACTCAGATGGGGGTTTCATTTCTCTAATAGAATGTTAGTGCAGTGGACAGGACATAAATGAGCATTCCTATTGTTTGAGACTTGTTACATTTGTGCCTTTGCCCTTGTACTACAAACCTTAATGTTATATGGTAATGGGAAACCTTTCAATACAAGTGGAACACAATAGCATATTAGCAGACATTTTCAAAGCTCACCGAACTGGCTGTCTGCATGGTTGCACACAGCTGTTTCAGATTAGACATACCACTAAATGTTGCCTTCCTGTGTAATGGTGGAGTGTGAGAGAGAACACCATCCAACTCACCAACATCAGACAGATGCTCAAAAGCAGTGAGTGCCCAGATCACGTTGAATTTCAAATCTGGATACAACTGAAGCAATCCACATATATATGTATGTATGTACATGTATATGTATATATTCCACATCAAATTAAGGCAAAAGAGGGGAATTGGAAAAGGAAAAAAATTGTCAGGAAATTGAGAAGAAAATGAGCAACACTGAATTAACTGAAAATTTACCATCGGTAAATGGGAAAAAGCTGCATCAAGTCCCATTATTGCCTTTATGAATGGCAACAGACAAAAAAAAAGATACTGAATTATACAATTTTTTTTTCCATTTTAAGTTACCATTCGTGAAATTTTCAGTTTCTTGTTATTTCTGATGCCCTTCCCATACATGACTCACTGTATTTAAAAAAGTATAATAAGTGATGAAACAGTTCTCATTTCTTTTGTCTGACATGTAACCAAACATGGCCTCCACTGTGATTGACAAATTTGCAAGAGAGATAGACCAGAATCCTTGGTGAAACAAACTGAATACCTGCAGCAAGTACATCTAAGTGATGGTGACAGAATCATGTTGAGAGCAAACGGCTATTGGGACCCAGGAGTTTTCTTAATCTAGGACCCAGCACAACAAACTCTCCCATTCTATCACCAGACAAGTATCTTATTGGTCTGGAGGGTTAGATACCATGGAGCAAGGTGAACCCTCCATAATCCCCATTAAATCCCTAAGTGACCTCTCTAGAGCTGTCACAAAAGCCATGTGCACACTACCATGCAGAAATGAGGACCCCATGATGTCCTGCTGTCTGCTACAGTAGATTTCACAATGCTAAAACCACTGATTAGAGGAGCCATGGCAATGCTTAAACCTTAGCTAGCTGCGAAATGAGATGAGATAGAAAGAGATAATGAATATAATAAAAACAACTCCCTAAATAGGTGGAATTAACATGAGGCATTGCTAACTACGGCTGTGAAATGGGCTGGGACAATGCACCAGCTGAAAAACAAAGCCCTCAAGGGAGGAGATCACAAAGACAGACCAGTGAAAGAGGGAAGAAAAACTAGACCAAAGATTAAAAAGGTAAGAACCCTTGAACAGAATCTCAAGAACAGAGAAATGAACTATGGTTGGATTCCCAGAGCACTCCTAGGGTTTCTATAGCCTCAATTCAAGGTCAGCCTACTGGCATTGCATGGAGTCTGAATGAAGCATTCCAGAAAAAAGATAACTGTGAAAGGAAGAAGCATATTTCAATTCCCTAAAACGGGACGCAACCCCTTCCTCCCACTTAGGGAGAAATTGCAGGCCATTAAGTAATAAAATGAGTAATTGGGCCTGATTGCCCAGGATGTGGAGGCTGATCAGCAGATAGGTGATGATGGCCCATACATTTTAACTCCAGTTAGTCCTCAGGGACAATTGGCGACATTTTTAATAAATACAGGAGCACAAATTTCAACAGTAACACAAGATGCCAAGAAGCGGGGCATGAGATCCATATGGCAAACAGTTGAGGCGAGCAGTGTGAACTGCACAAGTGTTGAGTGTTAAAATTGCCAAGGGAAGTTTATGGCTCCCTAATGAGAGGCACATGGCAAAGGCTCACTTCACAGTTAAAGGCCATCACGAAAATATTTTAGGTTTTGATGTTTTAAATGGACAAACCTGGCATGTGGTGACAGGCAGTGTGTGTTCCTTTGGCTCAGACAGAAGCAGAGAATCTGCTCTATGGCTACTACACACAGCCCCTGCACCACCTGACACAAAAATTACTGACATATCGCAGTATCCGATCTCTGTTGTGGCATTAAATAGAATTTCTGAAATCAAAGCTGGTGTGGAGAAAAGACAATCATCTCCAGAAACAATCCCGATTATCTCACCTGTCTGGCCAGTTTGGTCATCAGAGGTGGCACTGAGCAATTGACAATACAGCCTCGCTAACAGCTGCTGTACCAAACATTGCAAACTTAACATCTATCTTGCAAACAGCTGTACACTCCTGGATGGGCAGGGTTCAGTACAAAAGTTATGTTCTTTATGGATCCCTTGAAGTGGTAGGATAAAGAGAATTTTGCTTGGGAAGGAATACAACATACTTTAACAGATTCTCATGAGGGTATAAACATTTACCCACCACCACTCACACTGAACTTCTACAGACAATCTCATTCCCCCAAGATATGAAATTGTACCAATATATCAGTGATATCTGGATTGGAGAAACTTCCCCTGAGAAGGTGGGGAAAGCAGAAGGAGTAGCATGGCAAGTACTCGATAAAGCAGAAATTGCTATTCCACCCAGAAGATGTCACAGACCAAGTAAAGTAATATTTTTAGGTACTTGGTGGATATCAGGCAGTGCAGTCATTCCTTCAGATACCTTATGAAAAATCAAAGAGATGTAAATGCCCCAATCAAGACAGGAGTTACAATAATTAATGGGAATTTTAGGATATTGGAGGATGTTTTATCATTTCCCCATCCATTATAGTCATTCTTTGGTTCCTCCAGCATGTTCACGTTCTGTCTGTAATAGTTTATGTGATCTTGAAAGATATTCAGTTCTAAACGTAAGTGGGAGCAGTGGAGCTCCTTTTAATATGGCATGAAGGTTACTTGGTAACCCACCAGTCTTCCAAAGCTCTAATCAGAAAGTGATGCACAAAAGGCCAACATTTGATGTTTTTTATTGACCTGATGAAACATTTTTTAAAAGGGTGTACTCCTTCTGATGTCAAGAGGACATCAGCTCAAATTAACTCTGTGCTTAAGGACTCTGATTCATTAGACCTTCCAGTACTTAATTTGCAAACCAAATTGCAGAGTGTACCTCTGCTCTAATGTTAGTCTACTCACATTAGAAAAATCGGTGTGGAAATCCTAAAGTGATTAAATGTCAGTGTAATGAATTTCATATACTGAAAGGCAAAAATGCCAGAGTCTAAGTTTTAATAAGTGCTCCATAACAGAAGTGAAGAAGGCTGAAGACAAAATTTATGCTGCAATCAATTAATTAAAAAGAAAATTCTACCAGAACAGCTTGGGTAGGCAAACACTTTTGATTCTATGATAAGCACAATAGGAAACACAAAGAAAACCAGGACTGACGTATTCCTTGTGGTAATGGGCATTTGAATCCCATGGGCAGCTGAAAGAGCAAAATGTACAAAGTCTCTGCATGTGTCTTGCTCATGTATTTTCTCCATCTACAGCATGAATTGTTTCATCCAGACTTTGAGTTGACCTACTGTTCCATAGGAATGAACAGTGACTTGCAGGTGGATATTGAATGCCTAGAATAAATCATACAAATTTTTGCTGCTTATTCACTTCATTATGAGACAGGGTTTTAGCTACAGTCAGTGACAGAAAAAAAAATGTGAGTCACCAGCACTTTTCAAAAGTGTCTGCTGTCTGAGCCATTAGCCAAATATAGTTACTACCTCAGTAGTTTTGCTGTTCTAGGTGATAGAGAGCTAACAACAAAAGAACAAAAGTATCTTAATAGAAGCTTTTATTTTCTTTGTTGTCATAGACATGTCACGATCAGAAAAATAATAGAATGCTGTTCTTAATTTTTGCTATATAATTTTTCTATTATCTTATACTTTCTCAGTTATAAAAGTATTGTATATATATGAGAATTTCACAGCTCATTCAAAATCAGGGATAAATTTTACCACCAACTTTACCAGTGTGAGATCTGCCCAACCATGAACCAATCATTTAATAGAAGTTTTACATGAATATAATTTAACTGAGCACAGACTGCAGTTACTCCTCCTTATATTTTGAGTGAGAGAGCTAAAGAGAGAGAATCAGCCTTTGCTCATAACCAAATATGAATAAATCCAAACTAGAACAAAACCCAGCACTTCAATAAATAAAATTACTGTGGCCCATGACCCCTTTTCTGCTTAAAGATAAATGAAGAAGTTCTAAAAGGACTTGCACCTTTCTTTCCTGTTTTTTTTTTTTCCTTTTAATCTCTGTTATATTTAAGTTCTTTTACAAAGTCACTAGAAGGGTGGGTCTTTACAAGGCTTCTGCTCTATTTTTACTGACAAAGCTGTAGAGATAACATATTAGAATAGACTGGGTGCAATGAAAGTCCCAAGCTCTCTAAGTGTTTATTTGCTGCGTGACTGAATCTGCTCAATATTTCATGAAACTAAAAAAGAGAATGACTAATAACACTATCAGCTGCTCACAGTGTATTAAAGGATATAACACAATGACGGCTCCTTTTAACTATTCTGTTTTCCCCTCCTTTATTCAACCAGGACTATGATTCTCTGACAGTTGGTTAATATCTTCCACAAAACAGGCACCTCTGTGACTGAAGGCAGGCAGAGGAACAGGACACTGACCAACATGCAGAAATATTAGAGTGCAAGCTCTATACTCCTACTATGTGTTTGCATGCTTTAGGCAGAGTTTCTCATGATTACAAGAGAGATTGAAATAGTTATATTGCAAAGCATGCCTAACATCACTACCATTTTTATTGCTGTAAATGCTCTGCTGATCTCTATGTAGCTGGGTTTTCTTGGTTTTTTGATTTTTTTTTTTTTAATGCAGGCCTTTTTGGAGAAATTTGGAGATTTGGCAATGATAGTCATACATAGTGACCAAGCCCATGATGGCAGACAACACAAACATCTGAATCTGATCTTCAGAGTATCACTGTCAACATTCCAACAAATTATGTCTTCCCAAAGACATCCTCGGTCTGCTTTTTCACAAAATCCATCTGGTAAATACCCTATAACCTAGCTGAGATTTTAAACTGCTGTAAGTATTTCACTGTAGTAATATGTATTACAATTAGCATCATACTGATAGTTATAGCATTTAAGACTAGAGAACCTAATTTTTCATTTTGAAAAACGAGCAATATTCAACCTTAAAACACCTGAAATACAGCAGTTACATCCAAAATAAGCAGACTGAAACCAAAGTTCCTTCCTTTATGCCTTTGGATTTTGCATATTTCATCTGTGAGTATACAGACACCAGGTACCTCATCTACTACAAGCCTCATATTAAGAAAACACCTCAACAATTTAGATTGCAAATGCCTTTTCTTAAAATTCCATCCCCATTTTTTTAATCAAACCAACAAACAAGGAAGTAAAAGACCCATTACAATTCACCGGATTGACTTAATCTATGTTGAAAGACTAGGAAGAACAGGACTGAGAAACCACTAATAACTGAGATGTATGCTTTTTACTTCAAAGATTTCAGTAGTTGGCTCAAACATAATATTTTCTGTGAGCACTTTGGAAAAGATCTCAAAAAAAAGAAAAATGATCCCTAAATTTTGGATATTAACTTAAAATCAAATAGGGTATGGGAATAGTGATTTGTCCAAAATCTCACAGCAGGTCAGTGAAAGCAGATTTGTTAAAGGGAAGTATTAAGTAAAACATGTGTACAGAGTTGCACTCATACTTTCACTCATCTTTGATGACATAAATTGAAACTAGACAGCAAAACCATTGCAGTTACTGATAATAATTTACAAATTTAACAGAATCACAGAATCTGCTGGGTTGGAAGGGACCCACAAGGATCATCGAGTCCAGCTCCTAACCCTCCACAGGACTGCCCTGAGAGTCACACTATGAGCCTGAAAGCATTGTCCAAATGCTTTTTGAACTCAGGCTTGGTGCTGTGACTACTTCCCCGGGGAAGTTTATTATTAGTTTATTATTAACACTAAGATTAAATAATTTATTTCTAATAACTACAGTCCACAACTTGTAATGAGTTGTTGAAACAGAAAAAGAGTATTCTTTTTTTTTTTTT